>VZTY01000375.1:22951-45469 GCA_013400935.1 Turnix velox | reverse complement strand
GAGAAAGCTCAGGGGGGACCTCATAGTAGCTTCTCAATAGCTGAAGGGGGCTATAGAAAGGCTGGGGTAGTTATGTGATGGCAGGTCTAGGAGTAATGGATGTAAATTGGAAGAGGGGGAGATTCAGGCTGGATAGAAGAAAGAAATTCTTTAGTGTGAGGGTGGAGAGACACTGGAAGAGGTTGCCAGAGACGTTCTGGTTGCCTTGTCTCTGGAATTGTTAAGGCCAGGATGGACAAGCCACTGAGCAATATGATCTAGTGGGAGGTGTCCCTGCTGATGGATTTAGATGATCTTTAAGGTCCCCTCCAATGCCAACCAGTCTGTGACTCTGCAATCCTTTGTCTCTTGCCTTCTTAGAATAGTCATAGAATGGTCTGACCTGGAATGGACCTTAAAGATCATCTAGTTCCATGGGCAGGGACACCTTCCACTAGACCAGGTTGCTCAATGCCTCACCCAGCCTGGCCTTAAACACCTCCAGAGATTGAGGGGGCATCCACAATATCCATGGGAGACCTCTTCCAGTGTCTCACAACTCTCACCGTAAAGAATCTCCTTCTTAGATCCAGCCTAAATCTCCCATCTTCCATTATGCATCTGTTACTCCTGCCATCCTGCACCCTATTAAAAGGCCCTACCCCAATTGGCTTCTGACGCCTTTGTGTTGTTCAAAAACCAAAACCATTTCATCCCTATAATCACCATGATAATACAAGACAAAAATACTTAGGCTAAACTGTGAAACATCTTAAGCAATACATCTGAAAAATGAAGATCACAGTCCTTAGGAGAATCAATTTTCTCCCTTACATTTCCTTGATTACCTACTCAATCCTGACTATTTTGGTGGGGTTTTTTTTCAGTTAGAAGTATCCTCCTGTATTTAGAAAGCAGTGTTTTTCTTAGGTTTTTATTTTCTGTTTCCAGACTGCTGCATACACATATGTCCTCATAGCACAGTGCTCATCATAAAAGCTTTTTTTATCATCAGCATCTGTTTCAAAGTGTTACTGCTGTAAAAAACATGCTGTTTTGATATGGTAAAAGTACTTATTTTCTTTTGTGTCCATGTTTAGACACTATAGAGTGGGTATTTTTTCCCCTATTTGAAGCTCCTTACCTGGAGCTTGTTCTCAATCCCTCTGAATGCTTTCTGTAGAAGGAAAACCAGCACACAGCTGTGCCACATCTTTGAAATGCTTCATCACTGCTGTAGAACCAAGAGCTCCTGACTACTGACCTGATTCAACAGTCCCTCAACTTTCCAGCACATACACGTGACAGCTATGAAGGAACAGCTCTGCAAAGTGCAAAACTGGCCTGCTCGCTGCAGTAACTCCTGAAAAATACAGTGTTCAAAAATCATAGAATCATAAAGTAGTTTAGGTTGGAAGGGACTTTCAGGATCATCTAGTTCCAGTCCCCCTGCCATAGGCAGGGACATCTCCCACTAGACCGGGGTGCTCAGTGCCTCATCCAGCCTGGCCTTAAACACCTCCAATGTGCTAGTCAAAGTTGGAAAAAGGAGATTCAGTGTCTATAGTATTAGGCAGCCAAACTGTCCCTTATGTTCTCAGGGCATGAGCTTGTCACTGCAGCACCACCGAGAACATGGGGTAGATGTCAACTTCCCTGGTGATCACAGAGGAGAAGCAGAGGCAGACTCATTTAGCAAGAACTCCACGCAGTCCTGTAGGATCTACACCACCTTAAACAATGATCTTGGTTGGAAGGGACCTTTCGGATCATTGAGCCCAACCATTAACCCAGCTTTGACAAGAGCCAGCCCTAAACCATCTCCCTAAGCTCTGTCTGCCCATCTCTTAAATCCCTCCTCAACCCCTTCCCTGGGCAGCCTCTTCAGCTTTTCCCTCTTCAGTGGGAAAAATTTTCCTATTATCCAATCTAAATCTCCTCCAGCTTAACCTGAGGCCATTGCTTTCCAGATGTTTTCTTATGGAAAAACATACTTTTTTTTTTTTCCCATTTAGTGGGGCAAATGCAGAGTGACATTGAGTGCCTCTTTGCAAGGGAAGGTCTTCAAAGGAAGATGGAGATGTACAGCTGAACACTGAATTTACTGGAAATGAAAGGACAAAGGTTTTTAAAAAGAAAACAGCAAAACAGAGCCCTTGGATGTTCTCTGAAACTCTGATAAGGAGCATACAAATGCTGTCTGCAGAAGTCAGAATGTTAGGCTGGTAGAATACAATTACAATGAAGAGAGAATGAGTAATAGATGTGATACCATCCATGCTGTCACACCAACTTCACCATGTGTTTACTAAAAAGGAGCTTTCAAAGCTGTACTCACAGGGTTCCCTCTGCTAGGATGCAAGAAATCACACTGGAGACTGACAAGTAATGAGCTTTGCTGGTGTTAATGCTTGGGGGTTTTTTTCCTTTCTGATTCAGCACAGTATTTTGTTGTTATTACTTCAGCCTGATTTTTTTTTCTCTTTCATGATTTGTTTCTCTCTCTTTTTTTTCCTTTTATTGGGTGAAAATTAACTGTGAAACTGATACCACCCTAAATCCACTTTATCACATTTTCCTCCTGTTTTTAGTTTCTGTGTTTTCCCCTTCACCCATTGCAACCTTCTTTTTTGTCACCTCTTAATCTCTCTTGACCTTTCTGCTCTATTCACTTTTCCATCTTAACCTCCTTTTCTTGTCATTATCTGATTTAGAGAGGAGCTGGGAGATCCATGTGAAAGACAGTTGCCTCTTCAGCATAACCCAGCAAACTACCATAACAAAGAGCATTAAATTGTATTAAATCTTAGCAGCTGTGGATACATAATTTTCAAGTGCTTGCTATTCTGAAGCACACAGCTCTCCCATTCCTAACAGGTTTTTTAAAAGCATGTGGGGACCTGAGTTACAGTCTCAATGACTTCTGAAAGAGCTAACGAATTTCAGGGAGTTCTCTGATCTGCACTTACTGTTCCACTCTTGGTAGAAAAGCCTTATGTAAGACTTGAAACTTGAGGCAATTATAGAAAGGAAAAAAACCCCTCAACCCACATGTATTTTTTGTAGGAAATAAAGAATTTCAAAGCTGGTATTTAAACCCACCCTGTGTTTTTACTAGCATTAAACTGCAGAGTCACATGGAGACGTTGATTGAAATGCCAGGCTGGGAAGGTTTTTATTTTAAGAAACGGATGGAGCAGAATGGATGGGAATGAAACACAAAGTCTTCCTGCCACAGGTCTTCCAAATTCCAGTTGGAACATAGAGGATCTTCTGAGCTGTATGAGAGACTCGTAATTTTATTCCCCATTAGGCTTGAGGATGGCAGAGAATCCTCTGCACTAATCCACAGACTAGAACATAAGAAGCACTTCTTAATCCAGTGTAAGGATAAAGGACTGTTCATCAAGCCCCTTCTGAAGTTACCATGGAGTAAAATTAAAGTCAGCTGAAGATCATGTCACAATTGCACAATTCAAAACTTGGAGCTACAGCATCAGTCAACACCCTTCTGGTGAATGAATTAAATAACTTCCAAATTTGGAGATTTGATGTAAAAATCGGGGTTTATGACTATGATTAAAAAACATACAAACTAAATTAAGAGAAACTAAACACAGCTGCCCACATCACGGACTGCAAAGGGAATTAAAGAAGGGATTCTGGGGATTTAAAAAAAAAAAAGAAAGAAATACAAGTCACCAAATAGCAAGAAACACAAAGTCTTGATAATGATCTGAAAGACAGCATAGACATTTTAGGTCTCTTATCTTCATCTTTGGATCCCAGGACCGAACCAGCTAGATCTCAGCATCCATTTATTACAAAATATGAATAAAGCCCAAATTTGATAGATGTGAAGAAAATATGACCCAAGGGTAAGTAATGTGGAGATGATGGATATCCAAGTCTGCAAAGAGCCTACCACCACAGACCTGACAGGTATGAACTGCCACATTAAGACCTGCGAGATGCTAATGACATGACATATGGATTGAAATGGGGAAAAAAAGGTGAGGAGGAAGGAGGCAGCATGAGGAGAAGCACATAAAATGGAGCTCCCCCTCACTGCTGTTCTTCCATATGGGAAAGAATTTCCATTACTTTCTCTTTCCATGAGGGAAAGGCCTTCCTGCCACCACAAGCCAGCAGAGTACAGATGAAAACATGTTTAGTTCAACAGGCTCTAAATTGGTATAAAGAAAAAACCTAATACACATATTTTGAGCAGCCCCATACACTTATATTTGTAGGATTTTATAAAGTATTCCACATGCCCTGCAAAGCATGGACAAAATAAGATACCCAGAGCACAGTTAAGTGCAAGAAATATCAAAGAATACAGACATAAGGACTTGTGCAGAAATGGAAATCTCTTTTAGACATAGACTCATGAAATTGGAAGGGACCTTCCAAAGCCATCTATTCCAACACCCCTGCAGTCAGCAGGGACATCCTGCACTAGATCCAGCTGCTCAGAGCCTCAGCAAACCTGGTCTTGGATGTCTCCAAGCTCTATGGGTTCTCCACCACCTCTCTGGGCAACCTGGGACAGTGTCTCACCACCCTCATGGGCATGAACTTCTTCCACATGTCTCATCTAACCCTGCCCTGCTCTAGTTTCAGACCACTGCCCCTTGTCCTGTGGCTCCATGACCTGGCAAACAGCCCCTCCCCAGCTTTCCTGTAGCCCCTTCAGGCACTGGGAGGCCGCTGTGAGGTTTACTTGAGATCCTTCTCTTTTCCAGCCTCAACAGCCCCAGCTCTCTCATCCTGTCCTTGTAGCAGAGGTGCTCCAGCTTCCTGATCATCCTCAAGGCCCTCCCATGGACCTTTAGGTGAAGGTCCATGTCCTTCTTCTGCTGAGAGCTTCAGAGCTGGAGGCAGTAACTCCAGTTGGGGTCTCACGAGAGCAGAGCAAAAGGGCAGAATCACCTCTATCAACCTGCTGGCCATGGCTTTGCTGATGCATCCCAGAATAAAGTTGGCTTCTGGATTTTGAGCACACACTGTTGGCTCATGTCCAGCTCTTCGTCCATCAGTACCTCCAAGTCCTTTCTTCCCACAGGGTTGCTCTCTATTCCCTCACCTGTCAGTCTGTAATGCTTATGAGGATTTTACTCCCTCTTTCATTCTCACTTCCCATTGTAGCCACCAAGAGGATTTCCATTCTGTAACCCCCCACAGCAAACATAGTGCTGCACTGTCTTAATTTAAATTTACTAGCAAAAAGTCCACTGTGCTGAAGACAGGACAGAATTTATGCCTTCGACATATCTATGGCATTGTAAAGTTAAAAGGCAGAAACACAAAACTTGAGGCAAACGTGTTCCCATGGATCTGCCATGTCTCATTTCAGCCTCATTAACGCTGCATCCAGGCTCTCAAGCCTGTGAGTTGTGACATTTCACAAACTATTTCCAGAAAGTATCAGGGAACACACCACAGAATTGTTCCTGTTTGACACCTCTCCTTCGCTTTCTGTGTGTATTTGCTGTTGATGGAACAAGTAATCACTCACAACTTGGCCTACAGCCCTGAGCAATGAAGCAAGGGATGGGACAGATGGGACTCTTCCATTCCTCCCCTCAGCCATCTCTAACTGCATGCTTTCAGTTTTGTCTTCCCCATAGATGATAGCACACCAAAGTCACCTTTCATCACCATGCATGTGATCCACTATTTCCCCAGTCCTCAATTAAGTTTTTATTATGAACAGGGGCAGTGCATACATCTCAGTATATTAGGTGGGTCCTCTACTGTGTCTTCCTTTCCATGAGGCAAAAAGTCCTTGTGAAGGCATCTCATTCACCTTACAAATCCTTAATTATTATGACCCAATTGTCTTATTTAGCAGCTGGAATAGTCAAAAGTAAAGGTTTTCACCCAAGTCAGCATAGAAATGCCTGATCAAGCAGCCTACTGCCAATAACCAAGGTTGATTCTTCCCTAGGGAATCACAATTGCCCTTTGTCTCCGGATCTGTAGCTCATCTACAGACCATGACCCACAAGGGGCCAATTTCAACTCGATGAATACCTCAGAGCAAGTGTGCATCTCACTAAGCATGAGCTAAATATACTCCTAATCAAATACAAGTGAAATGTTTTCCTTGGTACCACTCTGTAGCTAATGGAATAACTTTAAAAGTCAACAGATCCTTATCACCTGGAACCTGGAAACCAATTAACTTCGTATTGTTGCTTTATGAAGTAACTAGTACAGCAATGAAAGATGATAATATTACTTAGCACTTACAGCGCTTTTCATCTTCAAAGCATTTTGCAAACATAAACTAATTAATCTCCCCAACATGCCTGTGGGGTGGGCAAATGTTATTATTCCTGTATTACAGAGGGGAAAAAAACAAACCCACCTCTAGTTCTACTAGAGGTTATGTGCTTAGCTCAAGGCCACAGAATTATTGAGAACACGCTGGCAACTGTACATTGCTTACAGAAGTTAATCACCACCACCATAATTAACACAGTTGGAAGGGACCTTTCAGATCATCAAACCCAACCATCAACCCATCTCTGACAAGCCTTGTACCTGGACATGAGACTTCAACCCTTGATCCTCAGATTAGGAGCCTGCTGCTCTCAGGTGGTTGTATTTTTGCATAACAAAAAGTTATCTGTCATAATGACAATCGGTGCACTTTGAGCACTGCAGCCAGGAACATAAAACACTTTAACACTATTTCAAAGATCTGCCACAGATTTTGAGGGCCAGGGCTTCTCACCCCGCCGCATAGTGGTTTATTTGCCCATGGGGAGATGGCAAAGTCATTTCTATATGTTATTTCATACCTTCCTGTAAATAACGGGCAAAGCAGGCACAGAGGTAGACCATGAGGATGGCCTGAGGGCTGGAGCCCCTCTGCTCCAAGGACAGGATGAGAGAGCTGGGGCTGCTCAGCCTGGAGAAGAGAAGGCTCCAGGGAGAACTCACAGTGACCTCACAGTGCCTGAAGGGGCTACAGGAAAGCTGGGGAAGGGCTCTTTGCCAGGGCATGGAGCCACAAGAACAAGGGGCAATGGTTTGAAACTAGAGCAGGGCAGGGTTAGATGAGACATGTAGAAGAAGTTCATGCCCATGAGGGTAGTGAGACACTGTCCCAGGTTGCCCAGAGAGGTGGTGGAGGCCCCATAAAGCTTGGAGACATCCAAGACCAGGTTTGCTGAGGCTCCGAGCAGCTGGATCTAGTGCAGGATGTCCCTGCTGACTGCAGGGGTGTTGGAATAGATGGCCTTGGAAGGTCCCTTCCAACTCTACGATTCTATGAATCACTTCTATTGAGAATTACTTGTCTACACAATAGTCAAAAAGCAATTCAACAATAAGCCAAAGGTAGTGCAAGGTCAAAAAATGGTCTTTCATATCTATCCCTCCACTGCTTCAGACAGGTGAGTTTAAAGTCCTCAGGCTTTAGGTTCAAAAACATGACTGTTTTAATCCCTTAATCCTACAGTTGACATTTATGGAGACTAAAAAGATTAAACATTCAGCTTCCCAAATAAGTCATTTTAAGCAGCTAGTACTTAAAAGTAATATACTTTGGAGATGTATTACAGCAGGACAGAAGCTGCAATTAATGTTTCAGGTTTCTGAAGTCTTAAAATGGATCCCCGACAGCTGATAATAATAAAATATAAAATTGTCGAAGCTATATATATATATATGTATATATCACTGTTCTGTTTCAGGTCCCTCTTTCAATGAATGGTGAGATTTTTCTAGTGTCTAAATCTAATTGTCACGGGAGCGGCAGCTGAACACCAGCTCCCATAGATCCCCACGCTGTAAAACCCACTGTACATGGCTTGGCTTCTCAGCACCCTGCTATCAGTAACCCAGCACATTGTGACGGAGAGAAATTATTTTTCTTTGCTTGTTTGCTATGTTCAGCCCTTCCTTTTGCAGCTCCAAGGAGCTATTAGGGCATTTAATCTGATTCAGGCACATAAGAATTCAGGAAGAGTAAAGGCACAAAAAACATGCAAACAAGCACTTGCTCCAGCAAAACTGCAAAGGAGAGCATGAGAATGAATTGATGCTGCGGTTTGGGTGACAATGACATGTTCTGATTGATAAGCAGGGTGAGTTCCTTGTCACTGGCAGCTAGAGAAACCAAATAACTTTATCTGCAAGCTAAAACCGTAGTCAGATCAGGTTTTCAACAAGTAAAAATTTAACCAAATCCCCTCTATTTTATCACTTTCTCTTAGCAAAAGGTGTCCTGCAGCTCAGCATTTCAGTTCAAGAAGCTCACAAACAGTGCTGGGATTATTTTATGTGAAAATATGAACATGTGCAGATCTGGAATGCATCCCAGCACCTGAGCTCCCTGGTCAGCCTACTGCTTTTGTGTGAGAACTCACTGACATCTTATGTGGATTCCTCTGTAACATCACTGTCCTGTCTGGCAACAACAACCTTCTCCGAAATGGGACAATGACAAGAGGTATTGCATATTCTGTTGGGGCCAGAGGAGGTCACGAGGATGATGCAAGGGCTGGAGCACCTCTGCTACAAGGACAGTCTGAGAGAGCTGGAGATGTTCAGATAGCAGAAGAGAAGGATTCCAAGGAGACCTCACAGCAGTCTCCCAGTGCCTGAAGGGGCTATAGGAAAGATGGGGAGGGGCTGTTTGCCAGGGCATGAAGCCACAGGATGAGGGGCAATGGGTTCAAACTAGAGCAGGGCAGGATTAGATGAGAATTTGGGAAGAAATTCTTTCCCATGAGGGTGGTGAGACCCTGGTCCAGGTTACCCAGAGAGGTGGTGGAGGCCCCACCAAGCCTGGAGACATTCAAGGCCAGGCTTGCCTCTGAGCAACCTGATCTAGAGCAGGATGTCCCTGCTTGTGGCAGGGGGTTGGACTAGATGGCCTTTGAAGGTCCCTTTAACCCAACATATTCTATGATGGATTCTATTCCTACAATCCTTCCCTCCCATGCCATAAAGTCACACTTTCAGGTATTTTTGCATCAGAGGTTGCCCTGTCCTTCTTATCACACAGCAGCTTAATTCTGTAAAAAACAGGATTTTCTGCCTGTACAACAGAAATTCCACTTTATACAGTCAATTTTAATTCTGAATTCAGCAAGATAACTTGGGCAGACTCCAAAATACAAGCATTTTGGTTGCTGAATTCAATTAGAGAAGCAGCTCACTTAAATCAGGCTATTCATAGTAGTCTTTCTCTCAAACCATCATCACACCTTGAAAGCAAATGGTCTTTCAAGGTACTTCATCAGTTGTCAAAGATGGGACCAGGTATCTTCTCAAACATGCAATGTAAAACTGAGTATCTGGCTTAAAACTACTTTTAAAGAGAAATGCTCATGGACTGCATTTACATGGCTGGGTGCTGAGTTTAGTTATCCACAGAATTATCAATCTTTTGAAAGTGAAAATATTTAACTGAGAAGTTCTAAAAACAGTAGGCTAAATAATCCTCCTCGAAACAGTTGAAAACCAAACATCACTTTTGCACCAGATAAAGGGGCTTGAGAAGAAGGGTAAGAGGTCTTCTCTTGTGTTGATGGCAGCTGAAAGCATTTTATCTGGATGAAGCACATCCACTCTCCCAGCCTTGTCAAATAGCTTGCAATATTAAAAACATAAGCCCACTAAACTAATAATTTCATGTTCAAATACTTAATTAAATCTTTTAAAATGCTGGCTTTAGAATTGTCATGCCAAACATACACATGTTTAGGGTCTTGCTTCTATTCAGGCAATTTAATCTCAAGCCAACAGATGAGGGGAAAAAAAGAGTTTGTGATTTGAACTGATGATTGGAGAATCTCCTCTCTGCAAGTAAAGATCTCCTGGAATGAAGGCACCACTGAACACAGCACACCTCAATTCCTACCATGAGATTTTGGGAAGTGGGAAGGACACAGACATGTACAAGACAGCTGAGAGAGAACACTTCATAGAATCATAGAATCATAGAATAGTTTGGGTTGGAAGGGACCTTAAAGATCATCGAGTTCCAACCCCCCTGCCATAGGCAGGGACACCTCCCACTAGACCAGGCAGNTTGGTTGCTCAATGCCTCATCCAGCCTGGTGTTAAACACTGCCAGGGACTAAGGGGGCATCCCCTTAGTCAGCCTCTCTGGGCACCTCTTCCAGTGTCTCACCACCCTCACAGTGAAGAAATTCTTTCTCATCTCCAGCCTGAATCTCCCCTCTTCCCATTTGCATCCACTACATCCTGCCATCCTGGACCCTATTAAAAAGTGCTGTCCCAGCTTTTCTGTAGTCCCCTTCAGGTATTGAGAAGCTACTCTGAAGACCCTTGATCCTTTTCCAGGCTAAACATCCCCAACTCCTTCAACCTGTCCTCATAAGGCACCTCTCTAGCACGCTCTTCCTCCTCATCTCTTGGTTTGTTTGTCTCCTCTCCTTGACTTGGGTAAGTTCTGATCTGTTAGCAAAAAGCTTTGAAGGGCTTCACCCCAAAACATCAGCCACAAAAACAAACTGGCAATTTTTAATTGTGCCACGTTTGTGAGAGCTGAGAAACCCAACCCAACAGTTGGGGAAAACGCCTCTCTGACTGTTCCAGTAGCTTTCCAGTGGCCACTGAAATTTGGTATCACATTTTTACACAGTCTGGGCAAAAAAAATGGAACACTGGTCATGATTAATTTTAAAAATTAATTTTCAATTAAAAGCTTTCATTAAAGCTTGCATTTTTTGCTCATGGATTTATTTCCTGTTTATTTAGCAGGCTAGAATGTAATTAGACTGTCAACACAGCCACGTATCTGCACGGGGGGGAGAGTTATTTTATATATTATTTAAAAATCCTTGGACTGACCTTGAACACCTTTTCCACAAAATGCTTCCAGTGCTGGAAGCAGTGAATTCTCTGGGTTGAAGATGAATCAAAGGAGGAGACTGTTTAAGACAGCAAAAGAAGCCTTTTCTAACCTGACCCCATCAAACCCACAGGTAGTCCCCAAAGGTCCTAGAGTTGCAGGCATTGGAAGAAGGCAATAAGGTGTGCAAAAAAAGAAATGAAAGACAAGGAGGAAAAATCAAATGGGCATGGATGTGACCACTGAAAGGTGCTGATGACACCTCACACCTCACTCTGCCATTTTAGACCCAGACTGCATAATGGGCAATGAGGAGTAGCTAAATATTATGCACTTTCTTGAAGAAAATAAAGAGGCTGGAGATAAGAAATAAGTTCTTTCCTGTGAGGGTGGTGAGACACTCGAACAGATTGCCCAGAGAGGTTGTGGATGCCCCCTCCTCTCTGGAGGTGTTTAAGGCCAGGCTGGATGAGGCACTGAGAAACCTGGTCTAGTGGAAGGAGTCCCGGCACATGGCAGAGGGGTTGGAACTAGATGATCTTTAAGTCTCTTCCAACCCAAACCATTCTATGATTGTAAGAGCAAGCCCCAGTGCACCATCCTGTGTGTCATTCCAGACTACACAACTTCTTCCTTTTCAATATTGCTACTTTAAAAGACTGGTACACTATTCAGGCTATGGTTTATGAACCCATGAAATAAATGATGCCTATTTTGAAATAATTTTGTTGCCACCAGATAAACTTCCTCTTGATTTTACCTAATCAAGATAATGAGATCAAGGTGACTAATGACTAAATATCGAGAAAGCAGTGATGACCTGACGTTTCAATGCATCAGAGAATGCAAAAATGCTCAGTAGAAGGCAAACAGACTACTGTAGTAACAAGCTTCAGTTGCACAAGCCTAAGAAAAATATTTTTATTTCCCTTGCAAACATGAGAAGGCAAAAAAGCCAACACCATCTGCCCAGCTCTAATTCCAATGTAAAGTTATTCTACTTGCAACAAACTAAAACTACCAATGGGGAAAAATATATTTAAACTTGAAACTTTCTTCACAAGGACAAGGCTTTCTTTTTTTCTACCCCAAAATCTACTCTTGCTTCTCCATAAAAGAGAAGATAACTTTATACACAAGGCAGATCAGTCAGGTCTTTGTCCAGCTTTATCCTTTTAGATCACCAAGCCGGAGTCCTCCACATATTTCCTAACTTTTTTTTTTTTGTCCTTGTATTTAGTAATTTAGTTCTGGAAATACAGAAATGAAAATTCCAGAGGCTACAGAGTTGAATCCAAGAGTGATGCACAAGTGCTTAACCCCAGCTGGAGCCACGTGCAAAGACCTAGAATCACTGAGGTCAAAAAGACCTCTTGAGATCATCTAGTCCAAGCCTTTTACTCAAGTAGTCAACTACAGCAGCAGGACCTGGTTTTGAGTATCTTCAAAGATGTTTTGATCACAGAATCATAGAATGACCTTAGTTGGAAAAGGGACCTTCTGGATCATCAAGTCCAACCATCAATCCAACTCTGACAAGAACCAGCCCTAAACTGTATCTCTAAGCTCTGTGTCTGCCCATCTCTTAAATCCTTCCAGGGATGGTGCCTCAACTCATGGGCAGCCACTTCCAGTGCCTGATAACCTTTTCAGTGAAAGTCTTTTTCCATAATATCCTTTCTAACCCTCCCTCTGTGCAACACCAGGCTGTTTCCTCTTGTCCTATCACCTGTTTCTTGGGAGAAAAGACCACCCTTCTGGTTTACACCCTCCTTTCAGGAAGTTGTAGAGAGCAATAAGGTTTCTCCATTCTTGGACTTAAAAATTCAACAGTGAGCTCTAGCAACACATTACCATTTGTAAGATATCATAGATAACCACTAAAAGAAAAACCACTAAAAGAAAAGAAACCAACTAAAAGTAAAGATAACCACTAAAAGAAAGCCCCCAACAAACCCAAACTTACAGGGCTGTTACTCCCTTTGAGAGATAAGAGATGAAGACACTGACCTAGCACATTATTCTTAACTTCACCCTCACACACTGTGTTTCCCCAAACCTGTTCATGGGGCTCGGCATTTTTGCAACACTTGCATTTGTTTATTTTGGTTCATTTTGAATCAATTTACATTTCAGCTATCCTGCAGTGGCAAATTTTGGGGTAATCTATGAAGGAGTTGAATTTATGCTGGGGGTCTAGTTTTTCAACTGTAAGACCTGAATACTTGGGTCAGCAATGGTGTCACAGACCTACTGCCCAGTATGGGGTGGTTAGTGAACTTTGGGGTGAATTATACATTATTTCTTTCAAAGATGGTACCTAATGATTTACCACCTTTGTAAACCATTTAGGGAGATACAAGTGGAAGTGTACAGAGTGTTGCTGAAGCTGATGTTCTTTACTGTGAGGGTGGTGAGACACTGGAAGAGGTTGCCCAGAGAGGTTGTGGATGCCCCCCTCCTCTCTGGAGGTGTTTAAGGCCAGGCTGGATGAGGCACTGGGCAACCTGGTCTAGTGGGAGATGTCCTTGGCCATGGCAGGGGGTTGGAACTAGATGATCTTTAAGGTCCCTTCCAACCCAAACCATTCTATGATTTTATAATCTGTTTTTCCCCTAAGACATCTACATCTTGGTGCAATGGTAAGCAAAGGTAAAGCAGTTTAATTATGTATGTCCATGCTTTTTCTTTTGTACTTTATATAGTGTGGGCATCAGGGGTGGGAGGGAACAAAGATTCTTTTTTTAAATGGTGGAAAAGGGGAAAAAAATATTCATTTACTCTCTTATGTTTTAAACAATGATTCTATAGAATCTCCCTGAGCAGCAAGAATGTAAACAGTTTGTTACTAATTAATTACATACTCCAAATGAGTATGTAATTAATCGCCTACCTTGTCTGGAATACTCATCTGCTTCTCTGTGGACCAAGTCTTTCACCCGGTTTCCATACAGCAACCGAGAGGAATCATGATCAAAAGCTTTCAAGGTTTCACTGGAGCTGTAAGACTTCTGTGTAGGCACCCTGCACTCCTCATTTTCTGCAGAAGAATTTGTGTAGCGCCGTTCCTTGTCCCGTCTGCTCTTTGTCAGGGAGCAGTAAGGCCTACGTTCCTTCACATCCATACTTCATTCCTTCTCTGCACACATCAGTCCAGCTTATTCAGAAGTCTTCTCTACATTCAGCTTACATTCACCTGGAATAAAATTAGAAAGAGAACAACCACTGGTGGGTTACAACAGTCTCTCCAAACCGTGATTGCTTCCTAACAGTCCATAAGAGAGAGAAAGACCTGATTCATAAATGGGATGGCCTGATCAAGAAAGTGAGCAAAGAAATTCTTGTGAGCAACAACACAATACTCCTCATTTTTCTACAATAAATTAGAAGATCGAAAGCAGATTGAGAACTGGGCAGAAAAAGCATCATCTTTTTAGCTTTAACAATCACAGAATGTCAGGGACTGGAAGGGATCTGGAGAGATCATCTAGTCCCATCCCCCTACTCGAGCAGGAACACAGAAATCAGGTCACACAGGAAGGCATCCAGGTGGGGTTTGAATGTCTCCAGAGAAGAAGACCCCACACCCTCTCTGGGCAGCCTCTGCCACTCTTCTCTCACCTTCACCCTGACTAAGTTTTTTCTCCTATTACTGTGTAATTTCCTGTGTTTCACCTTGCACACACTGCCCCTTGTGCTGTCATTGGATGTCACAGAGAAGAGCCTGGCTCCATCCTCCTGACTCTCACCCTTCCCATATTTATAACCACGAATGAGGTCACCCCTCAGTTTCCTCTTCTCCAAGCTGAAGAGACTCTGCTTCCTCAGGCTTTCCTTAGAAGGGAGATGCTCTGCCTCCAGTCTACCTGTAGGTAAGTTTATTTTCTCTTCTTCCAAGAAGGATGCATTGCTTTAGTGGCAACAGTGATCTCCTTCTGGTTGTCAGAAACTTTTGATTTAATGAGTAGGGTTTTTTTATGTAGACTTCATCTCTTAATTGTCATTTCTATTCTAAGCAAATGAGTTCCAAACAAGAACATAACATACACATAATTTGACTGCAAGCAACCAAAACATCATAGGTGATGTGCAGGAAGACTTCCCCAAGGCAGTTTATTTTATATAGGTTTTGCTGGAAAGCAACTATTTCATTTGTAAACGATGGTAATTTTTCCTTTCCTTGAGTTTGCAAGGAATATTACAATAATAATCTTATTTCTATTACTATTTATTTCTCTTTACTATTTCATTCCACGTAATTTCCTAAACAAGGCTTCTCAGTTTCATCTCGTGGGTCTTTCACACTTAACCGAAATATCTCCTTTTTTTGTCAGGGTAAGAAATAGCTTGGAAATTTTGTAGAAAAATTGTTGAAGCAAAATAAAGAATATTACTTTTATCTTTAAACAGCTGACAAAACATCTAAATGAAGAACCTTTCAGATGATTTCAATACTTTGCAACTACTCCTGTTTACTGTTTTCTTGTTTAACATGTTTTATATTAGGGCTCTTTCCTTAGTCTTAAGAACATTGTCCTGAATGCTTCTCCCAATTTAAAATACTTAAATAACAAACTGATTAATACTACCTACTCTAAGTATTTGTTTTGTGGAATTAAAATGACAGTTGCAGTGGTTTAACCACAGTCAGCAGCTGGGGATGGAGAAGAGAATGGGAAGAGTAAAAGGGAGAAAACTCCTGGGTTGAAATAAAACCAGTTAAGTAGGTAAGAGTAGAAGCTGCACACCCAAGTAAAGCAGAACAAGAAATTAATTCCCTGCTTCTCATGGGCATGCAGGTGTCCAGCCATCTCCAGGAAAGATGGGCTCCATCACGCAGAACAGTAACTGGGAATAAAAATGTCACCACTCCCAAACTCACTCCATTTGTTTTTCTTCAGATTTATACACTAAGCATGACACGCCATGGCATGCAATATCCCTTTAGTCAGTCTGGGTCAATTGTCCCAGCTGTGTCCCATCCCAGCTTCTCCAGCCTGCTCCTGGTGGGGCAGAAAAGGCCTTGAGAGCTCAGCAAAAACTCGAGCTACTAGTGTCCTATTTAAACCATTCCAATCCCAAATCTAAAACACAGTACTGCACCAGTTCCTAGTAAAAAAAGTTAACTCCACCCCAGCTAAAACCATAGCAACATTTTACTGCACATCCCACAAAGCTACAGCCAGCCCCATTTGCACTCTGCTCAGCAGAAACAAGGCCACTTCAGAGCTCTTCAACTATTTCATTTGAAACATTTAATATCAAACAAACTAATTAGTTGTCACTCCTTGAAAAGATTTTATAGAGTATTTAATTTACTAGAGAACCTTAATTCAAATTGGTGAGTGGCAGCCAGTCTTTTATCCTTCTGTTTTGAAATTCTCTGGAAAGCTTTGGTGATTCTTGACCTTTGTGGATCTCAATTTAGACTAAAAGACAAAGCTACAAAGCCTTCCATTAAAACACGCTCTCTTCTATATTTATTACAATTTTTCAAACATTAGGTGGTTAAAAAGAAGCTGAAATGTTTGTACATGATGAGAAAAAAACAAGTTTTCTAAGAGTAGTTTATTGAATTTGCAACTATTTGGATGTCCATGTGGCCATGTAGCACATCTTTTTAATTTACATGAAACACTGGGATTTTAAAAGAGTTGATTTAATTAATGGATGAAAGCTCTTTCCATGTAAAAATACTTTTTTACCCATTTTATAAACTTTTCTCTTATTAACACTGAGCTGACTCATTGCTTTAAGAATATTTGTTAACACACAGCTTTTCTTCTGTAGTGCAAAGACTTCATCTTATCCCCCCTCCATCTAAACTTTTCAAGACTTACCAGAGACGCTAATTTTCAATGTCTCTAAATTGATGCAGGAGAAAACTGACATACATCACATACACCAAAGATCACATAATTTGATTTTTTTTTCAATCTTTCAAGATTCTTTACAATGTTTAAAATGCCCAAAACCTTAACCAAACCCTTCTTTGCACCATAATTGCTGTTACACCAAGCCAAAACCCTGAAAGATTTAATCTGTGCTGTAGGATGACGAAGTCCTCATCAGCTTCCCATAGAAGTCCATGAATTCAATAAAATTTCAAAAGATATTTTCTAGGGGTTATCTCTTTGTCTCTCCAGGCAAAGAATGAAGAGGTTTTAAAAAAAGACAAACTGTTTAATGGCATCATATTTTGGAGACACTTCAACAGTGATTACACTGTCACAATAATGAAGACCAGTGGATTCGTTTGCAGTCATAAACATACAATGGGGCCTGTTCACCATGATGAGGGGCAATGGCTTGAAACTAGAGCAGGACAGGGTTAAATGAGACATCAAGAAGAAATTCTTCACCATAACAGTGGTGAGACACCAGCCCAGATTGCCCAGAGAGGTGGTGGAGGCCCCATCAATATCTGGAGACATTGAAGGCCAGGCTTGCTGAGTCTCTGAGCAACCCAATCTCTAGTGCAGGATACCCCTGATCACTGCAGGGGGTTGGACTAGATGGCCTTGGAAGGTCTCTTCCAACTCCAACTCCAACTATGTGCCTACAAATAAACTTCCTCTACCATGATCAGAACACAACAAAAAGGACAACACAAACATATCCGCTGAACAAAGAAAGAGATCTTAGCATTATCTAGCAAACTAGCTTCCTACTTCCTACTTCCTTCTTCCTACTCAGCTTCACCAGAAGAAGGAAGGAAAAGGAAACCAGCTCAGACCAGAGTACTTCTTCCCCAGAATTAAACTATGGAAGAAACTTCAGTATTCACACCACAACCTTCCCTCCCAACACCTAAATCTGACAATTTAGGCATTCCTTAGAACACTTTTATTCCCACATGCCTTCAAAAGCCTGCATTATTATTACCAGATTACTGTCATTATTAAATTGCTATTACTATTGAATTACTATTACTTTTATTCCTAATTGCTATTATTAGGAATTAATACTCATTGAGTCTTTCACTAACATTACTATATGCAAGCACCGCTTAGATTTGGGATAAATTTTTGCTCATGATAAACTACTACATAAACACAGGCAGTAAAAGAACTGTAAAGACTTTTGGGAAAAGAAAGGCTTGAACTTCAGTCTGAAATAAGAACAGAGGATTTTATGGGATGTGAATAAATATATTGCTTATTATCTGCATTGACAACTGATGTCGGAAATAGCATCTCATTAGTCCCGCTACAGAGATTAATACAAGTGCAATTTTAAAAAAAATTTAATCCTAATTTCCTTTTGATCTGTAATTCTTTCTTAATATAAATACTAAATTCATTGTAATTTGTACTTGCATGTCTTTTAACAGCAAAAGGACAAAGGAAATTTAGCTGATAAATATAAGAAACAGATTAAAAAGACTAAGAAATCGAAGAGAAATTAAGAAAAGCTTCTGTCCACCCAAAAAAAAAATACAATTCACACAACTAATCACCCAGAAAAGCTATTACAAACAAATACTAAGAAAAACTCAAAAGGCATAAAAGAGTGATGAAATTTCCACTTCAGTGGCTGATAAAGCAAGATATGTCAGAAATCAAGCGAGCTGGAAAAATGACACTTTGAAGAGGTGCTTAGGATGATCTGTAGCCCTGGTGTGCCATTAGTCAAACTGATGACTCTTAATACATGGATATTTCAGGTCATCATATCTAGAAACTCACTTCTTAATACTGAAAGTCTGTCTCCCAGCACAGAAAGCAGAGAGGCTGCATCCCAAGTCAGCATTCTTAAGGGCAAGTGGGAAACAGATGGGCTGCCAGACAGGCACTTTGCAAACTTAAATTTAAAAAAAGCCTCTTTAAGTCACCAACCCTGCATTTCAGAATTAAATTAAAAATGAAAGTGGGGGGGTAGGGGGATAAAGAAAAAGGAAGAGTACTAAAAAAACACATGCTGCCCAGAGTATGAGATGAGGCACCATCTCTGGAGGGATTTAAGAGCTGGGCACACACAGAACTCAGAGAGATTGTTTAGGGCTGGTTCTTGTCAGAGCTGGGTTGATGGTTGGAATCACAGAATCACAGAATGACCCGGGTTGGAAGGGACCTCAAGGATCATGTAGCTCCAACCCCCCTGCCTAGCAGGGCCACCAAACAAACAGAGCTGAAAGGTCCCTCTCAACCTGGGTTATTCTATAATCTTCAAGCGTTCATCTGCATCAGTCAGGAAAATGCTCATTATCTACCATCACTAAAGGATGTAATGTTAGTAAAAAGTTACTTCACAAAGATTATCTAAAAACCTCAGCATCATTACTGACACAACAAAAACCAGATAAATGCACTCTATCTTCATTATAAAACTTTTGTGCAATAGGAGTCGGGAAAGCAAGAGAGATAAAGAGTTATGATAGGGGGTGGTTAGTCATAGAGATTCATCAAGGGGCTGGAGCACCTCTGCTCCAAGGACAAGCTGAGAGAGCTGGGGATGTTCAGCCTGGAGAAGATAAGGCTTCAGGGAGATCTCACAGAAGCCTCCCAGTTCCTGAAGGGGCTAAAGAAAAGCTGGGGAGAGGCTGTTTGCCAGGGCATGGAGCCACAGGACAAGGGACAAACTAGAGCAGGGCAAGATTAGATGAGACATGAAGAAGAAGTTCTTCCCCATGAGGGTGGTAAGGCACCGGAGCAGGTTCCCAGGGAAGTGGTGGGGGCCCCATCAATGCCTGGTGACATTTAAGTCCAGGCTTGCTATGGCTCTGAGCAACCAGATCTAGTGCAGGAACTTGGACTAGACCACCTTTGAAGATTCCTTCTAACTCTATGACTATCAATTTTGTTGCTATTATTGAAAACTGAAATTTTGGGGTTGAGTGGAGAAGACCTCATGCCTTCCCTCATACTGACAGAGATGCTGATGGGAGCAGAAGGAGCACTACTCTGGATTAGATGAAGCTTGTACAGCAGCTCTATTTGAGATGGAACTACATCTACTCCTGCTGGCTGGATACTCTCCACACAGCAAACCTTCTGAGAGAAAACTGAAAATAGCCAGGAATTCATTACAAAGGGATATGAGGCTGTGCTGGCTATTAAATTACCAAGGTGGGCCAGCAGAAAAACACACCTTGTAAGGAGGGAGGGATAAGATGTGGAATAAACTAATTATTTTATCTCTTGGATAAAAAAGTACAGGCTCATTTAAGGAACTTGGTAGGATGTTTCTGTACAAGGAAAATAACAGCAAGGCTATGTCACAAAAAGATGGAGAGGCAAAAGAAGTTAAGAGAGGAGAAACGGTGTAATGCAAAATAAAAATGATCACCCAAATGAGCTCAGGACAGAAAGCGGAGGCAGGCAAAATAACTGGCACCATGTATGACAATACTGGGGAGGAGAGGTGATACAGGAAGCCTGGAGAGAGGAGTCTAAGAGGAAAAAGTGAGCGGAGGAAGAGAACCAAGAAAACTTCAGAAGAGAGAAACTTTGTGCCTCATTTACTTCAAAGGAAAGTAATAAATTCTGAGAGAGACAGCAGTGGGTAATTCATTATTCAGCAGCAACTAAAGAGGCCTAAACATTTTCCTCCACTTGTTTAAACTTGGAATTCATCCCTTATGCCATCACCTCCTTCCCTTCAACATCTTTTTGACAAGAAACTCCCCTTACTTCTTACTTTATCTCAATGGGCTCTTGATTTATGAAAGTGTAATTCCTTCTTGAACCATACCTCCCAAGTTTGCTTCTACACTCTTGAGAGCTCTTCTGCACAGTACAATTTTGATCAGGAGCAAAGCAAATGCAAGGAATATTAAGACTAAAGTAGGGTGGAGAACCTGACACAGGAACAACATATGAGTTGCCACAAGCATCAGCAGAGGTGCAAGAGTCCCCAAGTGTTCCTGTTCGGAGAACAGATTGCCCAGAGAGGTTGTGGATGCCCCCTCCTCTCTGGAGGTGTTTAAGGCCAGGCTGGACAAGGCAATGAGCAACCTGATCTAGCGGGAGGTGTCTCTGCCTATGGCAGGGGAGGTGGAACTAGATGATCTTTAAGATTCCTTCCAACCCAAACTATTCTACAATTCTATGATTCTAACAAAGCCACCAGTGTTTCAGCTTCACCATCTGAACAGGCTGTCCATCACTCAGCTCCTACCCTCCCCTTCAACACCTCCAAGTTAATTTCCAACAACTTGACAGCAGAGAGTTTTCAAAAAATAACCCAGTCTCTCTATATGCTGTGAGAGAAATGAAGTCTATTGCATGTGACGGGCAAGAGCTGGGCATCCAGAGGACTGGGCTGAAAATATCCTTGTGAAGGTGTCTGGAAATGAAAGGAGGACCTGAGGAAACCGCAGTGAGGATGTCAGTGAGGACACACAGTGAAGGGAAGGAGGAAGAGTGAAGGGTAGACACCAATCCTGCTGGTGTGATTGCGTGACAAGGGATACACGTGCACCATCAACTCCTCTTGCCATGCACAGCTCCTTATAGTCAGAGCTAAACCCCCCACATAAACAGAGGACACTGACGGAAAGCTTTCTCTTTTCGAAGTGATGTGGTGAGTAGCTGGATTTTTCAGGCCCAGCCACATCATAATTAGGATTCTGCTGCAGCCTGGAAACCCGGAGAATTATTAGTGACTCACCTCCAAGGAGAGTGACTGGTAAGATGTGCAAGGCATGCTGCCAATTTTATTTAACACTCAAGAGTTCTGTTTTATTTAGATTTATCCCCTTACCCCCTCCTTCTTTCCCGACTTTCCTTCTCAAAGCAGCAACAATTAAAAGCCACAAAGACCCACACAAGAAACACAATGAAAACAACATGGGAAGTACTGGCTACTCATCCTGTCACAGCATTCATTTACTGCTCCCTAACACTGCAGAGTGAAAATTTATTAGCTGATGCCTCCACAACAAGCTGTAAAGTGCCTTGTAACTTGATTAAGTTCAAATTAGCAGTCCCCCCTACTGCATTTAACCAGCCCATCTATTCTGACTGTGTCAGCTGTCACGTCTCCCTCTCTACTCCCCAGGTCCCCACTCCCTTCTCTCTACACAGGCTCTATCCTCTTGTCACAACCTTTAATTGTCTCTTCCTCAGCACTAGCCAACATCAGCAGACAGGAAAGGCCGGGGGTTGGTTGCCCTGCTGTATCCCTTCCCTGCTCTGCCTCTTTCAAACCATCGCCTTTCAGCGAATCACATTTTCAGGCTTACCTTAAAGGTCGTTGCAAAAAAACTCACCCCCTCTTTCTGCTGGTGCTCAGCCTTTCTCACTCTTAACCTCCCAGGTTTCATCTCCAATTTCAACAGGGCTAAGACTTTGATTAGGGCAAACAAAAGAAAAATGTGTGTATTTTTTAAAAATAAGCCCTTTGGCCAGCTGCATGTGACATGGGATTTCCCACAGCACTTAGCAATTTTGTTCAAAAGACCGTGTTTCTCGCATCAAAAGTGTCCACCCAGCCTCCTCTGGCACAGCCCTTGCTGGCCACCAGCCAAAATCCTCTCCGTTTATATAAAGAAGGAGAGGAAAAAAAAATCCACACCCTTTACTAATGCAAAGGCTCCTTCAGGAAGCTGGAGAAAGGACCTAAAGAACTACCTTAAGCTGACCAGTTGGGGTTGTTCAGCCTGGAGAAGAGAAGGCTCAGAGGAGACCTCATAGAAACTTATCAGTACCTGAGGGGGTCCTACAGAAAGGCAGGGGAAGGAATTTTTAACATAATAT
>VZTY01000375.1:1207-22815 GCA_013400935.1 Turnix velox | reverse complement strand
ATTCTATGATTCTATGATTCTGTGTCACTTGTGGGTAGACCACCCAGCTGTGCTCAGTTCCTAGCTGGGACACAGCTCGGTTCCTGGTCCACTGTGCTCACATCACAGAATCAGAAAATATCAGGGATTTGAAGGGAATTCTAGAGATCATCTAGACCAATCAGAGCAGGAACACATCCATGAGAGAAACCTGTCTTAGCTTGTAAGGAATGTCTCACTGCCTGAACAACTCAATTCTGGGAAGTTTTTCTCTATGAAGTGCTGAGCAGCTTCACATTACACAGCACCTATCCCACGAGGACAGGCTGATAGGGTTGGGGCTGTTCAGGCTGGAGAAGAGAAAGCTCCAAGAAGACCTCCCAGAGGGAGGGAGTGCCTGAAGGGGCTCATAGGAAAGCTGGGAAGGGGCTGCTTGCCAGTGCATGGAGCCACAGGGTGAGGAGCAATAGCTTGAAATTAAAGCAGGGCAGGGTTAGATGAGACATGAAGAAGAAGTTCTTGGCCATGAGGGTGGTGAGACTCTTTTAACAGGTTGCCCAGAGAGGTGGTGGAGATCCCATCAATGCCTGAAGACATTCAAGGCGAGCCTTGCTGAGGCTCTGAGCAACCTGATCTAGTGCAGGACGTCCCTTCTCACTGCAGGAGGTTGGGGTAGATGGCCTTGGAAGGCCCCTTCCAACTCAACATATTCTATGACTCTATCCTCTGGAGGAGAGGGAAATTGCTTTTTAAATTCCTTTCAATTTCCCAGAATTGAACACTCAGAATTTCTTAGCACAATCACTGATTAGAAGTCCTAACTAACACAACATTTCAGTTCAATGTTGTTTCTCAAGTTGACATTTACAAGATGGGCAATTCCTTTCCTTCAAAAAAGCTTCTTAATAGAATAAATGGAAAGTTAAACTCCCAACACATGTGTAATTAATAATGGATACTAATAATGGAAATATTAAACAATTATCAACAAACTCCTATTTGATTTAGAATCATGGAATGGTTTGGGTTGGAAGGAACCCTACAGATCATCTAGTTCCAACCCCCCTGCCATGGGCAGGAACACCTCCTATAGGACCAGGTTGCTCAATGCTTCATCCAGCCTGGCCTTAAAGACCTCTAAGAAGTGGGCATCCTCAACATATGGACTCCTGTGTGGATGAGCAGGTAGTTTGTTTTCCATCCTGTTCCAAGTATTTCCAATCTTGATTGATATGAAACATAGCAGAAGTATCACTAACTCATAATTTCATAGCTTTGCACCTAATATGAAAGAAGCTATTTGTAATTTTCTTATTCTAGAATTAAAGGACACAAACACCATTCTACCACGGGCTTTCCCAAGAATTAATATTTTCCTAAATTGTTTTGAGGTATTTTTTTGTGGGAAGAGAAAGAGGATACAAGATGCATTTGTAAGACAAAGGGCAGATCTGGAAGGCTTCTTGATCTACACAGTGGAGTAGAGAGGCTCATGTCCACCCTAAAGTCATGGACCTTGTGGCACTGTACGCCCCAGAAGTTCTTTCAACTGCTTTAGCTACATTCAGAAGGATTTCCACTTCAAGGAAAATAATTATCTTTCTCTCCTCCCAATGGGTGAGCCAGGACTGAAGAAATGCAAGGGAGAAAACATCCACTACCAGCATCTGAACTTGGTGGCATCAAAATCTCATCTGTGTATATGAATGCTAAGGAGAGTGCCTCAGAATTCACTGAGCAGATGTAGCCTACACCAAGAAGCTTTTTGCTTTTTTGAATTTCCTAGAAGCCATAGCTTAAGCCAGCAAAAATGCAATGTGCAGATGCAGCAATGCAGACAGGAGAGTGCACTTTCATAAACCACTGATGTAGATAAGGCCTGAGACTGGAGCCAGCATGATGAGTATCAGAGGCTCTCAATGCAGGTGAAAGGATGAGCTCACCCAGCAGGGTGAATGAAGGGGTTCACACATCATCTCCAGACAAACCATCTTCTGAGGGGGAGTAGGGATTTCTCATTAAGCAGGGGACAATAATTGGGTGACTCCAGACTGCTTTGTGTTGCTGCAAGGAGGTGTTGGGCAGCTTATCAATACCTGAAGGGGACCTCCCGAAAGGCTGAGGGAGGACTTTTTAATAGGGTCCAGGATAGCAGGACTAAGAGTAATGGATGTAAATGGGAAGAAGGGTGATTTAGGCTGAAGAGAAGAAGGAATCTCTTTCCTGTGAGGGTGGTGAGACTCTGGAAGAGGTTGCCCAGAGAGGTTGTGGATGGCCCCTCAATCCCTGGAGGTGTTTAAGGCCTGGCTGGATGAAGCATTGAGCAACCTGGTGTAGTGGGAGGTGTCCCTGCCAATCGTAGGGGGGTTGGAATTAGATGATCTTGAAGGCCCCTTCTAACCCAAACCATTCTATGATTCTAGGACTAGTGATGTAGTTTGAGCATAAGCTAATGGGTGTTTCCAAGAAGGTGTTAAAAAAGGAAAATATTTAACATAGGATATCCACCCGTATTTGGGAAATTTAGCTTTCAGGAAGTCTATCTTTCATATTGAGGAACAGAAACGATAAAGGAAATATTAATATTTCTTTAGTTAGGATGTCCATTTAACTGAATTTCAGTGTATGTAATAAAATAATTCCCACACACACGGCAAACACAATAAAAACACAACCAAACAAAAAGAAAGTCCAAGCAAGCCCAAAATCATCCAGCACAGCTGTAATAAAGAAAGACAGGCTTGAACAGGGAGTGTGAAACACAGGGACAGAGACTACAGGAAGGCAGGTAAGAGAGAGACCATAAAGGTGAGGAGACATTTTACAGCTCTGTGGCCCAACCAGACACAGATCCACCAGATAGTCTTCACTTAAAAAGCTTAATTGAACTTTACAAAGATACTGAAATCTTTCTCTGCTCATATAAATATATACACTTAATAATGTTACATATATAGAACACATATATGAAGGTCTTGTTGCAGAGAAAGTATTATTAGATGTCATCTCCTTTGGAATATAGAGACAACATTTTTGTGTTGCTGAATTAGGTCAAGCCAGCTTGGGAAATTTAAGTCACTAATTTGACTCTCTTATCCCTTCAGTGATTCTTTATTCCAAAACACTTTAATGCTGACAGTTTATCTCTTTGCAATAATGTGTTCATTATGGTAAAACTGATCAAGCCAAGATCACCAGGGAGCAGAAGGCAGGAATGTTCTTAGAACTTCGTAAGTTCAGTTTCTAAATCATCCCTATTCCACTTCCCCCCTAAAAAAAACAAGGGAATGTCCCATTGACATGGGTGGAATTTAAATTTAGATGACAAAACAATTAGTCAGATGTCAAAATGCCAGGGTGGAGATAAATTCCACACTGGTTTTGAAGCCAGAAAAACATAAAAGTGTAATTGACTCCTAATTCCTTTTATTTATTTACTCAATTAAAATGAAATTTATTATTGCAACAAAGCCAGCATCTCCAGCTAGTAACAGAAACACACTTCTAACTAAGTCTTGCTCTGCATTGCCTTACCTGTTATCTCCACAGGGCTATGTTCCTGTGGATCTGAAGGAAAAATTAGTAACTTTTGGCAAAAGTGTCAAATTCATCAACAGCGTTTGCCCCAAGAAAGGAAAAGTACTGTCTACCAGTAAGTCATGCAACAACAGGTGAAAAAAAGGACTTGGGAGTAATCTGATGAATCTATCATCTCCCCTTGATTGATGAGGAGTAATAGAATGTATTGAGTTGGAAGGAACCTTCAAAACCTATCTGGTCCAACCCCCTGCAGTGAGCAGGGACATCCTGCACTAGATCAGATTGCTCAGAGTCTCAGCAAGCCAGTTAATTAAGATTTTAAGACAGGTATAGAAGAGTCAGAGATTAGAATAATGAAATAAAGCTTTTTCATCTTCCACTGCATTAAGCCAAAAGTAATTTAGTCAGAAATCAGGAAGGAAATTCNTAAAAAACATTTTAAGACATTTTAAACTGTACTACAAGTACAGAAACAACAAGGTGTTCAAAGCAGCCTTGACAAGCACGAAGACTCATGGTAGTCCTTAAATTCTGTAGGTGGCAAAACAGATGGTTTAAAAAAAGATTACTTAGAATCATAGAGTTGGAAGAAACCTTCCAATGCCATCTACTCCAATCCTTCTGCAGTGGGCAGGGACATCCTGCACTAGATGAGGATGCTCAGAGACTCAGCAAACCTGGCCTCTCCAGGCTTGATGGGGCCACAGCACCTCTTTGGGCAAACTCTTCCAGCATCTCACCACTCTCATGAAAGCCAACAGGAATTATCAGATGCTAACAAGAAATATAAATCATCAAAGAGATGAAAGGCAATAACAACCATATCTGCATACCTTTCCCTTCTTTCTCCTTTACAGATGCTTCTGGGGTTTGAACATCCATCCAACAGAGGGCCTACAGAAAGGCTGGGGTAGGACTTTTGAATAGGGTCCAGGATGGCAGGACTAGGAATAATGGATGCAAATTGGAAGAGGGGAGATTCAGGCCCTCTTGGTGGTGGAGCAACTGAAGGAACAAGGAAAGCACCATCCCACACTTCTTCTGCAGAGGCTGGGCCACCATGTTGCCTAGGGGAATCATGAAGCCAGGAGAGCAACAAGGAGAAGGATAGGGCTTGGATAAAACAGAAAAACTACTTTCTCATAATGGAGAGCTGGAGCAACTGCCTTCTGAGGACAGGCTGAAGGACAGCTCAGGAAAGACCTCACAGTAGCTTCTCCATACCTGAAGGGGGCTATCAAAAGGCTGTGGTAGGACATTTGAATAGGGTCCAGGATGTCAGGACTAGGAGTAATGGATGTAAATTGGAAGAAGGGAGATTTAGGGTGGAGAGAAGAAAGAAGTTTTTTTCCTGTGAGGGTGGTGAGACACTGGAAGAGGTTGCCCAGATAGGTTGTGGATGCCACCTTAATCCCTGGAGATGTTTAAGGATGAGGCATTGAGCAACCTGGTCCTATAGGAGGTGTCCCTGCCCATGGCAGGGGGTTGGAACTAGGTGATCTTTAGGGTCCCTTCCAACCCAAACCATCCTATGTGTCTCCTTCCATTGACTTACTATTTTATCTACTTTGTTTTGTCATGAAAATCATTCTCTTCTTAATGAAGAAGTTCCTGACCTGTTTGAGTGCAGTTGGTAGCATCAGCTGACATGGTTCTTTTCCCTGACAGGAAATAGGAGCCAGATGCTGACGGCTTCAGAAAGCTTTAATCTAATTATATTTCTATATACAAAGTAACCCAAATAAATATGAATCTTGCCAATGCCAGTGAATGGCCTGAGGCTTTGTGCTAACCCAGCAGTGCAGTCTCCGGAGCCAACTGGGTTTGGCTTGACCTGAGGTGGCCAAGCTAGGCCTGTCCCTGAAAACACCAGGGGGAACATCTGATGTCCTACAAGCTACAATAAAATATAAAAATAGCCCCCCCAGGTGGTGTCAAAATTAAGAAGGAAGCCAGTCACACCATGAAGTCTGCTCTACCTGGGGTGGAGGGCAGGGAATGCTGTGGGGATCTCCTGGAGACTTCCCACCACAGAAGTTGCCGCCATTTTGTCGCACTCCTCACGACCCAGCGGATCAGCAAAGAGAGGTATAAAATGTATTAAAATGTCCTAGCAATCTGAGCATGATGGAAATGGTATGGAATAAAGGGGTGGAATGTCCCAGTCTGAGGTGAAACAGAGCAAATTTTCTAGTTTGTAACTTCACTTTTCAGCCAGGCCTCTTCTGTCTGACTGAACCCTGGAATTAACTGCACACTGTTCAGGAACTGCTCACTCTCAGTCTGGTAAAACCTGATTATACCAAGGAATGGGATGCAAGAGGCTCTTATTTTCATTTATCACTATGGTAATCAAGGTGAGAAAATTCCANCAAATGGTATGGAATAAAGGGGTGGAATGTCCCAGTCTGAGGTGAAACAGAGCAAATTTTCTAGTTTGTAACTTCACTTTTCAGCCAGGCCTCTTCTGTCTGACTGAACCCTGGAATTAACTGCACGCTGTTCAGGAACTGCTCACTCTCAGTCTGGTAAAACCTGATTATACCAAGGAATGGGATGCAAGAGGCTCTTATTTTCATTTATCACTATGCTAATCAAGGTGAGAAAATTCCTCATTTGTCCCACCAGGGGCTGGAAGTGGAAAAACATAGAGGAGAGGACAAGGAAGACAAGGAGAAGGCCTGTCCTCAGAAGGGAGGTGCTCCAGCCCCCTCATCATCTGTCATTCACAGTAGCCTGAACTAGGACAACACTCAGAAGTTTTCTTCATCAATTTAAAATGTACTACTAAAGAGGCTTTTTTACATTACTGCAGATTATCAGACAGTTAAAACATTAACAAGACTAATAGGCAATTCTTGGACCTTTATGCCATGTGCCCTTTTTATCTTAAGAAGATTTGTAGTGTATCAATAGCACGCATCCTCCCAGCCACAAGGAACAGCTTTTAAAAGCAAACAACCATAAAAGCTTTGGAAAACTATTTTTAAAAAATGGGGAGCTATAGATCATTATCTCTCCCCTGAACTTCTAACTGCTTTTACCTTACTCTCTCCATAGGTAAAGCTCTGTCTTCAGCAACAAGAAGTAGAGATAACAAGGCCCTGAGCAACCTGATGTAGTGGGAGGTGTTCCTGCCCATGGCAGGGGGGTTGGAACTAGAGATATTTAAGGTGCCTTCCAACCCAAACTATTCTATGATTCTACAATAATAACGGTGCTGCCACATCAGCTCTCACTCAGGCAGTAGCAGCATCTGACTGACGAGTGGTTGTCACAGAACACTAATGAGATACAAGCTAAATCATGGCATAATTAATAAGCAGTTTCTGACTGACGAGTGTTGGTCACAGAGCACTAATGAGATGCATGCTTAATCACGGCATAATTAATAATTACTGCACACTGCATTCAAGCACTCACTAATCTAATTCACCCTTATATCCATAATAAGCATCAGTAGCTTTCAGAATTTAAAAAAAAAAACCAAAACCAAAAAACAACAGAAATTTCAGAGAATCTAGTATTAAATCTAGTATTAAATACAGGAGAATTCTTTATGGTGAGAGTGGTGAGACCCTGGAAGAGATTGCCCAGAGAGGTTGTGGATGCCTCATCAATCCCTCAAGGTGTTTAAGGCCAGGCTGGATGAGGCATTGAGCAACCTGGTTTAGTGGGAAGTGTCCCTGTCCAAGGCAGAGGGGTTGGAACTAGATGATCGTGAAGGTCCCTTCCAACCCAAACCATTCTATGATTCTAAATTTGACTGCCTGTGAGAAAAATATTTTAAACACGGTGTCATTAACAACTAACTACTTCAGGGAAAATATAAACAGTGCATGTTTTAAGTACAAAAAGCTCTGCATGACATCAAGAGAAGAAGGGACATTCAAGATCATCTAGTTCCAACCCCCCTGCCATGGGGGGTTATAAGCAAAATAATCCTCCTGCTAATCTTTGAAGTACCTTTTACTACTATGTGAATTGGGCTTATTTGTTTGGACAGATAGGTAATTTATATATCAAGTAATTATATTATGTGTTAAAGTATCTGCTTTATTACCTTCACTGTAATTGACTCACTAAGATTACTTGCTGCAACTGCAAACCTTTTCATGGAGCTGCCTTGTTCTGTTACTGCCTAAGACCTGTGATTAAGATTAACCTTTAATTCAACACAGAAGCTCATGAAAGTAAGGGGAGCGTATTCCACTGCTTGGAAGAATCTGCCTTCACACCCTTAAACACCTCAATTCCCAGCGATGGTTTTGTGAAATGTATTTTTGATGAGTTTTAGGATTTAGAATTATAGAATGGTTTGGGTTGGAAGGGGCCTTAAAGATCATCTAGTTCCAACACTCCGCCTTAGGCAGGGACACCTCCCACTAGACCAGGTTGCTCAGTGCCCTATCCAGCCTGGCCTTAAACCCCTCCAGGGAGGAGGTGCTTGCACTAAAACCATATAAAAATAAAAAAAACATACTCAACTCCTGTCTGCACATTCTGCTGTTGCTACTGTCACTACTGACTGCAAGCCATCTTTAATGTGAATAATTCACAATCTCATCTGTTCCTTTCAGTGTAAAGACAACATTTAAAGAAAAAAGGTCATTTTTTGATCTCCAAACCCCCTGTTTTCCAAAGCTTTCCAACCCCTTATTTCTCCATCCCAGCGCTGATCCCATCACACGATGCACCTACTTCTTGACAAGCAACCCCCTGACAGCTCCTTAGCAGCAGTTTGTCTCTTCAGCTTAAGGTTTTTTAAAAATAAGAGGAGCACAAAGGAAAGATAAGTTTTGTGTGGTTGTTGCACACACGCAGTTGCTGGTACATGATGTACACTAGGGCTCATGTTTAATCATAAAATAGGCAGATGTCAGCAGACAGTGCAACCAGGCAATCTGGTGTGGTGGTACTTAGGGAAAAAAAAAGTTAAAAATAAAGATGAGCAGCATAATCACCTGTTCACTGGAGAATACTGCCCTTCAGGCCTTTCTGAAAAGGCTGGAAATCCATAGAATCATAGAATGCTTTGGGTTGGAAGGCACCTTCAAGATTACCTAGTTCCATCCCCCTGATATGGGCAGGGACACCTCCCATTAGACCAGGTTGCTCAGTTCCTCATCCAACCTGGCCTTAAACATCTGCAGGGACTGAGGGGGGATCCACAACCTCTATGAGCAGCCTCTTGCAGTGTCTCACCACCCTCCCAGGGAAGAATCTAAAATAAATAAGTCTAAAAAAACTTAAAAACCCAAACCCTAAACCCTCTCTGCAGGGACCAAATCACTCCCCTCACCAATTCTTAACGTTTAAATAAGGTCTAACAGGTGCAAGTTTGCTACCCTGACATCTTTTCCCCATTTCCTTCCTCCCTACCAAATAACTTTTGATTTATGATAAAATGTCAAATTTGGTCTCCCTGGTTCTGATGAAGGACTTTTCAATGTCTTCATTATAGAGATCAATGAACTCCTCTCTCAGACTTCAGCAGAAAGAAATGCAGCACTCTATCCTGAGGAAGGTAACCTTCCTCCCAAGCATCCTCCACTCAGAACCATCTCCTCAAACAGGGCTAAAAATGGAAGATTTTATAAAAAAAAAAAACAATTAAAAAAACCCCAAAACAAACAAATACAAAACCAACCAGATATCAGAACAAAAGCCAGTGTTCACTTACTCCTTCACTACAAATTCTGCTTAAATATTTTCTCGGTCATTTTGTGTGATCATCTCTTAAAAAAAAAAAAAAAAATGTATAAATGTATACTTACTATGTATAAGTCTAGATTATGATAGATAATAAAAATTCTCATCTTCTACATCCCTCCAGGGATGGTAACTCCACTGTTTTGCCAAGCAGACATTTCTTGACAACATTTTCAGTAAAGAAACTTTTCCTGATATCCAGCCTAAACCTCACTGGCACAAGCTGAGGTCAAAACATACCCTGAAGTCCTAGAAAGGAGTCTGTCAGGATGAAATAACTCCACAAAGGCCACAGTAAAGTACAATGGTAATTACTTCAATTTATTAGTTAAAAGTCCTGGTCAAATCAAAGCTGCTTTGCCTGTTGATCAGCTGAACTTGGTCTGTATTTGGCTTATTTTATTCTTGATTGTCTCTTGTCTATTAAAACTAAATATCTGCATAAGTAGTCGAACTTAGAGTATGTATTTTTAGAGATGGCTCCTGTCATTACCTTCTTCACCCCAAAATTTTATCTCAACCCAGTAACAAACATTAATATCAAGCCCTTTACAATTTTTGGTGAAAAGAGTCAAAGCTGGAGTTACTTCCACTTTTACTGGCGAAATATGGAAGAAAACAGAGCAGCAGAAGCATTTTATTCAAAGCAATAAATTTAAATAAATTTCCACCAGCAGGTTTTACAGCCCAGCTCAGAGCCCTGTCCCAGTGGGCTGCTGAGATGGACGCTGATATCCAGTGAATTTTTCTGCTGTAACCAGCACAATTTTTTTTACCAGTAATCTTTATGATGCAGCTGATGAAAAAAAGCTAATTAAAAATAAAGACCAATGAATTTAACAGGAAACACCAACTGATATAATTACTGCCATGTACAACTGATTTATTGTGTTGTATCTCTTATTTCAGCAAACAGCTATGTAAATTATATTATGAAAACCATTAAATAGTTATAATTTGTTGTAAAAGCACGCAAAACAAATATGAGTGCCAATTTTGATATAATTCTTACTTTGACTCATCTCAATTGTAGCATTTTTTGGAAAGAAACACCTTGGAAATATGCACAACTGTCAGTAAAAAATCAAACCAGGGAAAGCATCACTTCTAGGTTTTGAAATAATTTGAAAACACTGAGGGATGACAGAAGACACCTACATTAAAGGTCTGCTTCATTAATTGATTTAAAGTTTTGAAGTGCAGCAACTGCACTGTCAACATGAAATCTTAAAAAAAAGAATTATTATTTGCCACAATCCCATTGGATCTGCCTAATGTGCTCACGCTTTGAATACCGTGCTGAAAAAACAAGAGGATTTCAAGAAATTAATTGCTTGCCTCTTTTTAATGAGATCATTAAAGCTCATGGGTGGTGGTAGAAAAATATTGTTTGTAAATTTTGATTGGACAGGGGAGGAGAAGAGGGGAGAGGAGAAGAGGGAAGGGGAAAGAGGGGAAGGTAAAGAGAGAAGGGGAAAAGGGGAGAGAGAAAGAGGGGAGAGGGAAAGAGGGGAGAGGGAAAGACAGAAGAGGGAAAGAAGGGAAAGAGAGGAGAAGGGAGAGGGGAGAAGGGAAGAGAGGAAGAGGAAAAGAAGGAAGAGAAAAAGAGGGGAGAGGAAAATAGGGGTGAGGAAAAGAGGGGAGAGGAGAAAAGGAAGCAGAGGAGGAAAGAGGGGTGGAAAGAGGCGAGCAAATAGGAAAGGGCTCTGAGATCCAGTCTTGGAAGAAAACAGACATTTAACAAATAAAAAAAGCTAACAAATGGATTTTTGGAATACACACAGAGCCTTATGATGCTAAACCTGCTATCACGCATATGCTTAAGCTTCCTACAGCGAGGAGTCTAAATGTCTGGAACAAAATTACACATGCAATTTTCAAGGTCACACACTTGGGGACACGAGTTAGCCTATCACCACAAAAATAACTTGTCTGGCATACCAAATGAATTACATTCCAGGTATTTCTCCTTTAAATAAGCTTTGACAAGTCACCTCAGAGTGATTAGTTGGCATCTTGGAACCAGTGACAGGTATTAAAGAAAGCAAACATATTGTTTGTAAGGCACTGTATGGGAACTATCTATAATTACCATAGCTCTTCCTTTCATGGCTATTTAATTGCATCCCATAATCATTTACAATCCACAAGCAGCTGTGCAATGTATATATGTAAAACTTAATATAATTCTTAAGCTGAATAGTAAGAAAATGTCCAAAGCGCTTAATAGAAAGCCCCAAACATTCTCCTATCTGGCTGCTCAGGTTCCTATGGTGACTCTGGAGAGTTTCCCAAATCTACTTTTTCATGGCAACAAAGCAAACCCTAATAGACAGCACAGATTAAGATTTATGACAATTTTTCCTATTATTTTTTTTAAAAGTTGTGTCACAAACAACTACATAAAGAACACATAATAGTGAGCTTATTTAGCATAAAAAAATACTTGTCGGTGAAGCTCCACTGGCATCTAATGCTTTGAAACCCTGTGTTTCAAACCTAGAAAACAATCACAAATCACAGCCTTTGCTAAAAGATACATCAGGTAAAGGATGGCTCAAAGAGCCCTCTTGGGAAATGCAAACTATTTAATCAGATAAAAATTCACCTTTATCTGCCAAAATAAGCCTGTCTCTTTTTGACTTGAAAATCAATTTATACATCAACTTTGCTGATTTTTCTTGCAGAGGGAATCAGCAGTAGTTGCTTGTTTTCCCCAAACCTAATTCTCAGTAGCAGGTCAGGAGTTCCTACAACAACCAAGAAAACAAGCTTGATCCCCAAAAATCTGGGGAGGGAATGTTTGCCAGGGATGGAGCCACAGAATGAGAGGCAATGGTTTGAAACTAGAGCAGGACAGGGTTAGATGAGACATATGGAAGAAGTTCTTCCCCATAAGGGTGGTGAGGCACTGGAACAGGTTGCCCAGAGAGGTTGCGGAGGCCCTATCAATGCCTGGAGACACTCTAGGGCACACTTGCTGAGGCTCTGAGCAACCTGATCTAGTGCAGGATGTCCCTGTCATTGTAGGGGGTTGGACTAGATGGCCTTGGAAGGTCCCCTCCAACTCTATGATTCTATAATCTCAACATCAAACTTATAGCAAAAGGGACTCCACATATCACAGAGCCTCAGAACGTCAGGGATTGGAAGGGACCTGGTGACATCATCAAGTCCCATCCCCCTGCCAGAGCAGGAACACCCAGATCAGGTCACACAGGAAGGCGTCAGGTGGGGTTTGAATGTCTCCAGAGAAGGAGACCCCACACCCTCTCTGGGCAGCTTGTGCCACTCTTCTCTCAACCCCACCCTGCAAAGTTTTTTCTCCTCTTTCTGTGGAACCTCCTGTGTTCCACCTTGCATACACTGCCCCTTGTGCTGTCATTGAGAAGAGCCTGGCTCCATCCTCCTGACACTCCCCCTGCAAGAAAGGACTGGATATTTTTCACTCCAAGTGAAAGTGAAAATTATTTTTAAATATTAGGATGTCATAATAATTTAAATAAGTTATAGTGGAATGTATGGAAGAACAAACACAGAGCTCAGCAAAGAATGAATTAATCCTGTAGAAGGATTTTTCTTTCCTTTTTTTCCCCAGTGACCCAATGATTTGATGACATTTAAGAACAATGTCCTGGAGACATCTGTCAGCCAACTGCCTCAGGGACAAGAGATGCAGGTTTCAGGCTCCAGAGGAGCTCAGTAGCTCATGGAATTGCAAAGATCAAATTCTGATTTTTAAGAATAACAGTAGTTGTCAAGAAATGTCAAAGCAAGATTCGTCCATCAATTCACACACATCCAAGTTTATATATAAAAGTTCTCCAGTGATGTCTTGGAGAATATTGAAGTGTCTGCGAAAGTTTTCTCTTAGACCCTCCAAATTTCTGGAAGTAATTTTCCAGAAGGAGAATAAACACAGTGAAGGAGATATCTGATGAGGGTGCTTGCAAGATAGAATCTCAAAAATTAAATTGCTATGGTAAAACGCATTTTATTAACACTATTAATAGCAGCAACGAAACATACTTTCTTTGGGAGGGGTGGATTATGCTTTAGAAAAACCCAATGAAATTCAGGAAATAAAGAAGAAAAAATTGAAAAGTCCTAAGTAAGTGAAGATTTTTCACATGCAGAAAGTACTCAGCTTTGCTTGAAAAACATATATATCTAGCAAGTAATGTTGCTGGTTTACCATAGTGCAGTGCTCATTATTTGAGACAGAATAAAAATAACTACCACATCCACTGAAAAAAAAAAAGCTATTTCAGTACTTCCCAAATAAAATCTACTTCTTATCACTTCTTCATAATATCAGAGCCTTCAAATCTAATCACGGTTTGTTTCAAATGTTGCACATTTATCACATCTTATGTTCAGAACAATTGTCCCAAAGAAATCCTTTAGAATTGTTTGGGTTGGAAGGCACCTTCAAGATCATCTATTTCCAACCCCCCTACCATGGGCAGGGACACCTCCCACTAGACCACATTGCTCAGTGCCTCATCCAACTTGGCCTTAAACACCTCCAGAGATGGAGCGGGCATCCATAACCTCTCTGGGCAACCTCTTCCAGTGTCTCACCACCCCCACAGGAAAGAACTTCTTTCTTGTCTGCCCTCTAAATCTCCCCTCTTCCAATTTGCATCCATTACTCTTAGTCCTGCCATCCTGGACCCTTTTAAAAAGTCCTACCACAGCCTTTCTGGAGGCCTTCTTCAGGTATTGAGAAGCTACTCTGAGGTTCCACCGATCTTTCTCTTCTCCAGGCTGAACAAACCCAACTCCTTCAGCCTGTCCTCAGAAGGGAGGTACTCCAGCCCTCTCATCATCTTCGTGGCCCTCCTCTGGACAAAACCAAGGTGAGAATTAATTTTAAATCAGAGAGGGAACTGAAAGGGACAGGAACCAGATCATAAAGCAGCCAGAAGGAGTTTGTAGAGTGAATCTTGAATAGTTTCCTTTGATATTGGAGCAAACCAAAGCAGATTACAAAACCTAAATTTTTTTTCATCCTGAGTGTGAACAGCTATTCAGAGATGATTCTGAATTAAGAACATTCAGGAGTAAAAATAGGTGGATTAAACATTGATTTGAAGTCAATTCAAAATCAGCTGCAACCTTAAGAGTGAGTAAAAGATGTGTTCCTGCCTATAGCAGGGGGGTTGGTACTAGATGATCTTTAAGGTCCCTTCCAACCCAAACTATTCCATGATTCTAGTTAAAGCACTAACCATCAGAAACTGAAATATCCACTACCACGTGTGAATCACACTTGAAAAACCTAACAAATTAAAGCAATCCCAAATAACTCCATTTTTAAATGTTAAGAAAATTATCCACGATACAGGAGCTGGAAGAAAACAGAGTGAATGTTTCCAACCAGGAATATATATATATAACATGAGAACTTCTATTAAAACATTCTCAACTTCTGTGACTGACATCTTGCAACGAAAGAACAAAAGGAGAACACTGAAAGCAAAATGAGATGGCATATTTAGATTCTGATGAGGAGAAGGGTTTCATGTTGATACCCAAGATTAGCTGGAGGCTGGTTAAGTTACAGGACTCTCAGAAAATTAATTATTTTTTCCTTCACAAAGAAAATACAGAGACAAAGGAAGAACAGAGGGAAAACAGGACTGTCAGGAGAGGAAACTGAGACCACAAGGTGCTAACCCCCCCCTCAATGTTGTATTTAGAGAATCAGATATGCAAGTGAAAGTACCAGTTGAGAAGTTTGGGATGGAAAGTGATACTGGGGTGATTCACAGGAAGCCTAAATAGCAACTCCAGAGGTGGAAGAGTTGATTTTTCCCCAGGAGAAAAGCATCTCCACCATGCATTTAGAGGGAAAGTCAACACCAGCAGGCAAAGAGAACAGGAAGAGTCATTAAAGGTGTGAAGAAATATGCACAGAATCCCAAGCAGAGAACTGTCACTGAATGGTGTCATTCAGACGTGGTATATGGGACAAAGCAAATGGCCAAAAGGCGGCACTCAAGAGAGGGACCTGAGAGTGCAATGATCTTGTCACATAAGAAGTGAACAAATACACACCTTCTTCTGTTGTTTTGGGTTGGTCCTGTTCTGTTTAGTTTTATTTTTTTAAGAGTTTTGAAGAAAAATGTCCACAATAAAAGGACACGAAAGGCAGTTGGGGAAGAAGTTTGTAGAAAGGTAGGGGTTATACACTGAGGAAAAAATTGAATTAAATAAACCCTGCACCCAGAGGCTGCCCCAAGCTCCTCAGACCACCCATGGTCCCATCAGGTCTCAAACGTAAATTCATACAATCACAGAATCATAGAGTTGAAGGGGCCTTCAAAGGTAACTTCTTGGAGAGTCTGAAGGGACCATAGAAGAAGCCTTCCTAGACCAACTCCCCTGCAGTAAGCAGGGACATCCTGCACTAGATCAAGCTGCTCAGAGCCTCAGCAAGCCTAGCCTCGGATGTCTCCAGGTTTGATGAGTCCTCCATCATGTCTCTGAGAAAACTGGGGCCAGTGTCTCACCACCCTTATGGGCAAGAACTTCTTCCTCATGTCTCATTTAACCCTACCCTGCTCTACTTTCAAACCATTGCCCCTCCTGTGGTTCCATGTCCTTGCCAACAGCCCCTCCCACGCTTTCCTGTAGTCCCTTCAGGCACTGGGAGGTCTCCCCAGGTGCTACCTTCTCTTATCCAGGCTGAACATCCTCAGCTGTCTCAGCCTATTTTGGAAAACACTGATGGAATACCTTCTCATTTCACTGCCCAAAAAGAAAAAAAAAAACCAAACCTCACAATAGAAACGTTCCTTAGCCTCAGGATTTTATATCAGGCCCTTCTATAGATGTGACATTTAAAACTTTTTATTAAGTGAACAATCTGAGCCAGCTCTCACAAAGTGGAGCAGCGGGAAGGCAAACCCACTGCAGGCACCAGCTTCATTCACCTCTTTATTTAAATTATCTAACCAGATAGAATTGTAAAGTGAAAAATATCACTTGTCAGCACCCATCAGCTATAATTGGGGGCTGCGCATATCAGGAATATTGGGGGCTGCGCATATCAGGAATAAACCTAAAATTGAAGAGTTTAGAAGCACCTGACTAACTGCTGACTCAGTCTATGCCGAACTTTCCTCTCCCAGAGCATGAAGTGCTTCTGGACGAACCCCAAGCTTAGGATTTAACTGAATAGGAAGGGGATCTACAGAAAGGCAGAGGTAGAATTTTAATAGGGTCTACGATGGCAGGACTAGGAAGCGTTAATGTGAATTGGAAGGGGGGAGATTTAGGCTGGAGAGAAGAAAGAAGTTCTTTCCTGTGAGGGTGGTGAGACACTGGAAGAAGAGACCCCACACCCACTCTGGGCATCCCGTGGCACTCTTCTCTCATCCTCACTGTGCAAAGTTTTTTCTCCTCTTTCTGTGGAAACTCCTGTGTTCCACCTTGCACCCACTGCCCTTTATCCTATTTGTAGGATTGTAACTCTGTACATGAGCTCCCAGACCTTCTGCTCAGCATTGTGGCACCAAGATCTGGAGTGACATTAACAGAATCTTTATTTTATTTATTTTTCTCACTGATGAAATTCCTCTGCTTAAAAATCATGATGATTGGAAGCATCCATAAACCTGTTATGTCTGGTGTACTCAAGACATCTCTGCTGCACTATCAGACCAAGACCCAGTGGGTAAATTGAAAATAAGAGATTCTTTGCAAAAATACAGTTATTTATGCTTTACAAGACCTGTTTTCACTGGTAAAAGGCCACGACATGCTAAGTACTTAGGGAAAAATATACAAATAAATGCTCCAGTGCATACCCACGAGATACTCAAACATAATACTCTAAGAAACCTTGCAGTAAAGTAGATAAACAAATAAATGCATGAATGAATACTGCTTGTTTTTAAGCTTTAAACTGTGTATGCTTCCAAGGCTAACATGAATGAAACATGTTGCTTTGAAAACACTGAATAAAGCAACAAAGAGGAGGAAGTTTGTTGAAAGCACAGACACTGGGATAAGCCACAAGTGGAATGAGTGGCTTTGCCAGAAAATGACAAATAAACCCAAACCTGCAACAAAATCAAGATTTCTATCTGTCAAACACTCTTTGAGGTCACCTCTCAAGAAATCAAATTATCTTTTCTTTCATTCTTAAATTATGATGGAAAAGGATTAAAACTCAGAAGAAATTTAATGAATCACAGAATGTAAGGCATNCTTCCATCCCTATAATTCTAAGAATGGTTCCTTTCTCCATGGAATCACAGAATGAGTTGAGTTGGAAGAGATCTTCAGAGGTCATACAGTCCAACCCCCTGCACTAGATGAGGTTGCTCAGAGCTTCAACAAGCCTGGTCTTAAATGTCTTCAGGCACCACCTCTCTGGGCAACCTGGGCCAGTGCCTTATCCCCACCTTTGGTGATGACACTGAAGAATAAAAGGCATCACTCTGCCCTCTTCATCTCTACCAATGCTTTTCATGAAGTCCTACTACTCATTAAATGGCCTGTCAGGTGGGCACAGCCTGTTTTCTGGACAATTGAACTGCCCAACAGCACTTCTGTAGACCAGGTCATCTGAAACATGACTCATCTTTCACTTACCATGGTTCCCCATAGGAGAAAAGCTAATTATACTGTGGACCTCACAGCTTTAATTGAGGGATTTCACAGCCACTTGTACTCTTTAAAGCTTGTTTAGTGTTTGTTTCCAATTAAAAACTTTCTATCAAAACAAACTGGAGAGCAGAGAGCAATTTGATTCTGCCCCAGTATCACAACTTGCCTCAGGTTGGTAGACGAGCAGCCTTCACAAGTTTGATTTAATCAAAAAGAGCCTAAACTGGCTCAAAATATAAATCCATTGCCAGGAGACGAGGACACACAGGGAAATAAAACAAAGGCTGAGAAGAGGGATGGCATTTTCAAGGGAGGAGAGTCATCCATGGAAAGAAACCTACTTTAATAACAACACTGGCCATAAAGCATGGAATTAACTACTGATCCTATTCAAAAGACCTCAAAGAGTAGGACCTTACTATCTGGTGCTTTGGGGAGGGCTGCTGAAGTTGGGTGATTTGTAACAAAGATGTTTATATTGAGGACAAGGCAGATGTACTGCTTCATCGGCCTGATGTTTGGGCTCTACTGGACTGATTTAGCAATAAATTGAGAGATAATGGAGATCTGAAACATATCTTCTGTTTCAGATACCACAGATACTCACCAGAGCAGAGTAGAGGGGCAAAATCACCTCTATAGACCAGCTGGTCACACTTCTCTTGATGAAACCCAAGATTTGGTTGGCCTTCTTGGCTGCAAGTGCACACTGGCGGCTCATGTTGAGTTTGTCATCAACTGACACACCCAAGTCTTTCTCTTCAGAGCTGCACTCAAGCCACTCTCCACCCAGCCTGTATCTGTGCTTGGATTTGCTCTGACCCAGGTGCAGGACTTTGCACTTGGCTTCGCTGAACTTCATAAGGCTCTCAAGCCTGTCAAGGTCCCTCTGGGTGCCATTCCATCCTTTCGGTGTATGAACACACCTAGGTGTCATCTGGAAACTTGATGAGGGTGCACTCAAGGCCTCCGTCCACAACTCCTAGAAAGATGTTAAATAGCATTGGTTCCAGTACTGACCCTAGAGGAACACCACTTGTCACTGGTTTCCACTTGGACAACGAGCCATTGACTGCACTGTAATACCAAGAGGAATGATGATAAATTTTAATACACCTCACTCCTTCAGACATTCCTGAGCTGCATCAAGAGAAGTGTGACCAGCAGGTCAAGAGAGGTGATTTTGCCCCTCCATTGGGCTCTGGTGAGACCACACTTGGAGTTACTGTGTCCAGTTATGGAGCCCTCAACATAAGAAGGACATTNAGGGAGGACCTCATAGTAGTTTCTCAATACCTGAAGGGGTATTGAATAGGGTCCAGGATGGCAGGATTAGGAGGAATGGATGCAAATTGGAAGAGGGGATATTTAGGCTGGAGAGAAGAATAATTCTTTATGGTGAGTGTGGTGAGACACTGGAAGAGGTTGCCCAGAGAGGCTGTGGATGCCCCTTCCCTGGAGGTGTTAAAGGCCAGGCTGTATGAGGCATTGAATAACCTAAAGTGAAATTAAATAATTGAATTCTACATCTAATGCCAAAAACTGAGAATTTTTTCAGACAAAAGAACAGAATTTCTTCTTTTAGGACCAGAGCTGTAAATATTATTTTCTCATTTACTCTTACATTGAAAGCTGGTAATTGTTATCTGAGAACAGATTATTAAGGGTTTTATTATTACGTAAAAATATTTGTTTCCAATCATCTATATAGTGCATCAAATGAACACATGTGATAAAGAGGTGTTAAAAATGAGACTTTTAACCCGCTCTGTCCATAGACTATTGACATAAAATAGATTTTTTGTATTTCCCATTGCCTGGGAACACTGATTTCAGCTAAGGTGCTCTGACCCAACATACTGCAGTCATTAATTACATTTGTCCAATTTTGTAACATTTTGTATCAAAGACATGGGCTAAAGCAACTCCCCTATGAGGACAGACTGAAGGAGTTGTGGTTGTTCAGCTTGGAGAAGAGAAAGCTCAGGGGGGACCTCACAGTAGCTTCTCAATCCCTGAAGGAAGGGGGCTACAGAAAGGCTTGGGTAGGACATTTAAATAGGGTCCTGGTACTAGGTGGAATAGATGCAAAATGGAAAAGGGGAGATTCAGACTGGAGAGAAGAAAAATTCTTTCCTGGGAGGGTGCTGGAAAAGGCTGCCCAGAGAGATTGTGGATGCTCCCTCAATCCCTGGAGGTGTTTAAGGCCAGGCCAGATAAGGCACTGAGCAACCTGGTCTAGTGGTAGGTGTCCCTGCCCATGGCAGGGGAGTTGAAACTAGATGATCTTTAAGGTGTCTTCCAACCCAAAGCATTCTGTGATTCTATGATTGGCAACACATTCTAAGAAGAGATTAAACCAAAAATCTACTCCTTGCACAGATTGCTGTACTTCAAGCTGAGACAGAAATAGAAGATAATTTCAAGTAAAGTCAGCTGCACACACTGCAGCACACTCTCTCTGAAGCTCCTCTACTTGAACACAAATTAACTGTCATGTTTAAGCAATTATCTCCTATCAAAACTATCAAAAACCTAATTTACACGGAGATACAGAGGATGCATTTCCAGTTCTCCCTCTGGCTTCCCCAAGACAATGCAACAGAGACAAACTAACACAGTCACTCATTTTCTATAGGTGGGTGAGGGAGAAAAATGAAGTTTTTAAGACCCTGGGATATTTTAAAAAATTGAGTGTGATCTTGCCTGTAAGGGAAAGACTGTAAATATACAAGCATAGAACATGTTGGGTTTGAAGGAACCTTCAAGCGTCATCTAGTACAGTCCCCTGCAGTGAGCAGGGACATCCTGCACTAGATGAGGTTGTTCAGAGCCTCAGCAAGCCTGGCCTGTCTCCAGGCTTGATGTGACCTCCACCACCTCTCTGAGCCTCTCTGGCTTCAAAAGCATCATGTAGTAAACCTCACAGACCCAAAAACCATTTGTGATGCAACAGTCATTACTCATCTTCCCCTGACAAGAGCCTCAGAGTCCAGCCAAGCATTGCTCTTCTCATCTCCTACCTTACCCTTCACACGTCACCAACCTCAGTCACTTACCAGTGACAACTCAGGCACAGAATTCAGATTCTTATATAAAAATGATCTTGTTTTGGAGAATTTTGGCTCTTGGCATCTAGATTTCTACTGATTATTTTCTGTTCTCCTGATTACAACCAAAGTCAGGCCTACAACCAAAGCCATTTCATCTTGACAGGTAGCTTCCCTCATAGGGAAGAACTTCTTCCTCATGTCTCATCTAACCCTGCCCTGCTCTATTTTCAACCCAACACAACTCTGCTCCAGTTCAAAGGCATTTTGTGACAAGGTATGTCAGAAGAGGTTTTACATATTGGGTTGTTGTTCACATCAGTGCCCTATTTTTTAATGCAATTATTTTTTCCCCTCTCATAAAACCCATGGCACACATGGACACTGCTTGATTTTTCTTAGAATCATAGAACGGTTTGGGTTGGAAGGGGCCTTAAAGATCATCTACTTCCAATCACCCTGCCACGGTGAGGGACCACTTTTTCACAGGGCAGGGAGAAGCAGACAGAACAAATTTTGGATAATTCTTTCAGAATTTGCCTTTTTAAGACATTGAACATGATGACTGCCTGTCTGTCCTGGTTTAGGCCCAAAAGGCCCCCTCCCAGTGACAGATGCCCCCCCCTCCTCTCTCAGAAGAGAAGAGAGGAAGGAATGAGGAGATTTGTGAGTTTAGAAGAATTCCAAACTACTTTAATAGATAAT
>VZTY01000374.1:32054-44101 GCA_013400935.1 Turnix velox | reverse complement strand
TATGATTCTATATCAGTTATCTATCAGATGCCCATTGCATCATTGCCATTTTGTCAAAGATCAGTCTTTGAAAAATTCACATGGTTCTGGTCACTCCAGAGAGAAGAGGAAATATCCCTTAAGATCTGCTAAGAGCTGAACAGGAGGACTCCTAGCTGAGTCCAAAGGCTCAAACCTGGCTACAAGAACCAATCCTGCCCACAAACCGCTCAAGATCTGAAGTGTATCTACATAGATACACTGACTCTAGTAAGGGTACAGCATGTGGAAGGTCATAACTTACAGCAGTAGGTTCTCTTACCAAACCTTCTCCAAGATCTTTTCAGTCCTGTCAGCTCTGGCAAGCAGAACAGCACAAAAACAAGCAAAGACACCACTTCTGGTATCCATCTAATTGCCATCAATTGCTGGTACCCCAGAGAGACAAGCAAAAGCTACAAGCTTTCCTCTTAACTCTCATCTCCCCCTGTGTGCATCCCTTCTGAGATAAGTTTGTTCCCTTCCATTCAGGGAGATGCTCCATCATTTCAGAGCACGAGATCTCAGACACCTCACCAGAGGGTGGCCAAATTCATCTCTGTCTTTCCTGCCCTGAAATCTATCCATCATCTGCTCTATTTATTCTTAGAATTGTTTCTCAGATGAGCCCAGTTTAGCAAAACATGAACTCTGGGCAGGCCTTGGCTGCAATAAAGCACTGTTTATTGAACTTTAGAGGGAAGTTTTAAAGGGGAGGGGATTATATTGAATGCCAGAACAGAATGAAAAGTCACAATGCCTAGTGAACTTGAATCTTTTCACTGGCTTAGACTCAGAATTGACTTTAACCTCAAAGTCAGAATTGACTTTGACCATTCAGAGAAATTTGTATCTCTTGGCCTCCAAAATGCCAACTACCATATGTCTATCCAGGCACCTTGTTATAAATATCTTGATTTCAATGTGGTTGGTCTATCAGTTTTCTCTTTTGGACTCTGCCCTCAGAGAAGCACAGTCATAGAAGAGGACAGGGACATGCTATAGCAAGAAATATTTCAAACAGAAAACAGGAAGAAAATGTTTTATTGTGGGGCTAGTCAAACTCTGGAACAATCCACCCTAAGAGGCTGTGAAATCTCTGCTCCTGGAGGTATTTAGAGTATGAGTGAGCAGGCCGTTGAGAGTCTTTTCTAAGTTAATCTTGCTTTGAGTGCAGGATTGGATCAGATGATGTTTGGGAGGCCCTTTCAGCCTAAATTATTCCATATTTTTATGACTCATTATCATTCTTATCCATTCTTGAGTTCAGTAGGGGAAGGCTGGTGCCTTCTTTCTCTGTTGCTTGCTGGCCTCTTGACCTGCTACTAAAATAAAGTGTTTCCTGAGGCTGTGGAACACAAACATGAGCACCTATATGAGACCCACTCCAGATGAAACCCTAACTCATGCTGAATTGTCTGGAAGATACTACCTTTACTCAACAGACACCCTAGTTTTAAAAGGGAGCTACTTTTTCCTGTGATTGCAGTTGGCTTGGTGTGCCCATTACATAGTAACCAGCAAGCTCTCCTCCAGAGAAGCAGCCAGCTGTGTTCTACTAAATCAAGAACATCCACTACTAGCTCATTATTGGTGCAAAAGCTTAGTGGCAATTGCCTAAATAAATTAACAGAATGTTAGAGTCATGCCACTCTAAAGATATCTGCCTTCATATTTGTGTCCATAAACATCCATGCTGTCAAAAATGCCACCCAGAAGGCCATGAACGCTCTCTCAATCAGAAATAACATCAGTAGCTGCAGTTAGAAAATGTGATTGATACATCTTCATGCACCTGAGCTGTTTCAAGGTGAGAAATCTTTTCCCTCTTTGTCATTTCATCTCATATTTCAAAGAGCAATCACAAACCAACTGTAGGACTGTATTCTTGAGCAAGTGGGGTCTGTCACTCCATTTACTGCAAGGCAACAGTGCTAATCTTTCCTAGTTACCCACCACTAAAGCTCCATATTCAGTTTGTTTCTGAAAACTAGAGTCACTACAGCCTATGCTTTCAGCATTTTAGGATTTTTCTTTATGAGAGAAATATGTCCTGTACTCTCCTGTAACTTCTTATCGGTACTTTCTTGGGAAATGGGGTTTGAAACAAAAATTAGATTGTGAGATATTGCAAGACTGTACAAAAGCACTTTTGTGGGAGAAAAAAAGGATGATTTTTACTTTTCTCTGTGGACAGCTAGAAAACATAACAGCCTGCTTTTGTAGTTTTTTATTATGGTACTCTAATGTTCTCCTGATGGATACATCAGAGGGAAAAAAATAATAAATTCTGAATCATTACTTGCAGGGTTGCATATTGCTAGCAATGAAACAGTCACAGCTACCTCTGCCAGTGTCTTCTCAGCAATAAATGCTAGTTGGAAATGACTGCTTCAGCTGGAGAGGATGGAATAGGTGCTTGGCTTCACTTACCTTTCTCTCTCAGTGCTGCTTTATTCATACAGGTAAAATGCACTTTGTCTTTCTCTACAGGGTGAAGTATAACCTTTCAACCCTTCCCAGTGTGCTGGATGGTGCCTAACCAGGTAAAAGAAGAGCCCTGCCTCATTCTGGGGATCAGAGGATATTTTCTAGAGGAGTGGTAGGCTTCAAAATTAATTACTTCAATGTTATTTCATCTCAACACTCAGGAAGCCCTGGCACCCCCAGTACTGCTGAAATGCTGCAGGTTCTTAGTCTGCAACTTGGGTAGCAGCAAGGCAGCAGGTAGCAAAAGAAATTAGTTCCTGCTGTGTGTGGTTTATATTCACCACACTTTAATGTCCTGCATCAAATTTTAAAGTAATTTGCTAAATCAGTCACATGCTATGAGGCAATACAGCCTTGAGAAGAAGAAAATCCATTTTAAGAGCCCATAATGAGGTAAGCTTTCTGGTGATGTACATTGCTGAAGAACAGAAAATTGTCGAAATATAAAACATTCATGAGAAACACGAATGATAAGGTTCTTGTTCAGAACTGTAAAAATTGGTGTTTCTACTCTGAACTTTATTTCTGGAAGTTGTTCCCTATTCCTGAAAGATTGCTTCATGCTGGAATGTAGCAATAAAGATGGTGGGCCTAGAAAAGAGTCATGTTACTCTGCAGGGTTTGGTTCCTGCTACAGAAATGCAAAAATTTATTCATTAGAAATCCATTCTAAAGCTTTTGGACAAATAATAAGTGCTAAATTTCTGACTGTATTACTACACTAGGCAATCATCTAGGAAGAAATCCATCTCCCTTTATACTCTGCCTCTGCCCTATGACTTCTTAGGGTCAGCAGGGGACATACCTGTGCCTGTCCCCTTAAGCATGTCTCCTGATCTGCAGATTTCTGATCCCTTTTAGAGCCTTATACCAACAGCCTCTAGAGCCCCTAGTGCAGCAGGTGCTACAATTTATGAAGTACTTCCTTTTATTGTTTTTAAATTGATCTTCAGATGGAGATCATAGAATCATAGAATAGTTTGGGTTGGAAAGGACTTTAAAGGGCCTCTAGATTCAACTAGAGATGTCCTAATCTGCATCATGTGCCCTTTCATTTCTTATTGAGCTTTTTGATGAATAATTGCTCAGAATCACCAGCACCTTGAGCTGAGACACAAAGCAAAAACACAACTTTCCTGCTAAGCACTCATCTGACCTCAGGCAAACCCCACAGAAAATTAAGGCAAGAAATGGAAGCACAAGGCCATCACCCTCTTTCTCCCCCATCCCTCCCCCTGTCTAACCAGCTGGGGGGCCAGCAGGCCCCCCAGCCTTTCTTCTCCCACCGTGTCCCCTTGGAAAATGCAACTCACCAGTGATGTCCTGCAGCAGAGACACCAGGAGGAGCATCCCTCAGACCCCCAGGGGGGCAAATGGTGGCTGCTACCCTTCCCAGCTGGTGTTAAATAGGAGAGTGTGTGATGGGGGCTGATTTGGAACAAATGGGAATGGGAGGAGTTTACAATGGAGCCCAGGTGTGTTGGATTTGGGGGAAATGGGCTGGAAAAGGTTTGGTGTGGGGTAGAGGCAGGAGATGGGGGAAAGAGGGGCATGTGAAATCTGCCTGGAGGTAAACTGGGGGGGAAAATTGAAGGANAGAGGCAGGAGATGGGGGAAAGAGGGGCATGTGAAATCTGCCTGGAGGTAAACTGGGGGGAAAAATTGAAGGACTTGAGTGTTCACCACGAGGGTGGTGAGACACTGGAACAGGTTGTGCAAAGAAGTGGTGGAGGTCTCATCCCTGGAGACATCCAAGACCAGGCTGGATGAGGTTCTGAGCAACCTGATCTAGTGCAGGATGTCCCTGCCTGTGGCAGAGGGGTTTGAAATAGATGATCTTTAAGGTTCCTTCCAAGCCAAACCATTCTATGATTCTAAATGTACCTGGGAATATCACCCAGTGTGATAAGACAATCAGTGCCAGTCTCCTTTGTGGCTCCAGTCTTAGAAGCCAGACGTTTTTTTGAGACTCAGTAGCACCTGGGCTCCTGTGTGGTTTAGTCCCCCCTGCAGGTGAGGCTTGGACATCAGTGGCACTTCTTGACCATCAGTGGGTTAGAGGATGTTGGAGGTGCTCAGTGGTTCTTGTTGACAAAACCCAGGTGTAAGGAGATGCCTCTCTACAGTCTGGTGGACAGTCTGCAGAGCCTCCATTGCTTCTGAAAATGAGGTAGAGCCACTCATGATGATTTGGGAAGAGGTTTATTTCTTCCTTAAAGCATTTAGATGTCTTAATGTGAAAAATTAAGCCCCAAGACCCTCATGATAAAGCTCGCCAGATGCTCATCTGCAATTTTAGTTTGTGAAGCACCTGTAAAATCAGACTCCTTGGCAGAACTGAACAAAGCTTAAGCAAGTTTCTAATTTGGAAGATGCACAGCATGACAGAAGCCAGGTGTGTCTGGAGTGTGTACTCTTCTTCAGCACGACACCTCCATTAGCATCAGAGAATATTAAGCCTGACAGTTGTGGCCTGACCTCCAAAATTTCCTTCTGCTTTTTGTATTACAGGAGAAGAGTGTGTTGCTAACACAAGGATGCTTCAGAGCATGTGTGCCAGTTCCATCTTGTTGGCTTGTGGACCCAAAGTGAGGGGAAAAGATATCTAATAGAGGCAGCTGAAGGTTTGAGGGTAAGGTTGATGCAGATGCCATCTCTGAGACTGTCCCAGTGGGGGCACTGTAGAAATCTGTGTGCATTCTTTACTTTTGCAGGGCCCATAGATTTGTTCTCACAAAAGTCTGCTGTGCACATATTGAAATCTGCAGCTCTCTTTAATTTTTGTTGTAATGATGCACTTCTATTACATTAGAGTGACCTGAAACTGTGTCCTGGTCTCACAGATCCCATTTGCACAGCTTGCGCTGAGGGTTTAATTTCACAGTTTTTAGTTTCCCAGCTTAAAAAATACGAACAATTTATGGAGCAAAATTAGCAGTTTATTAGAAATATCACTCACTGCAGAAGTCTTAAGGGTAATTCACAGCTCTATAAAAGGTCGTGATATAAATAATTACTTGATGAATGTGGACCCTGTCTGTTTGTCATTAAACACCAGCAGAGAGCTAATGTGCTTTAATAGTCCTGCTAACTGCTATCTGACAGGCTTAGAAATCACAATCAAATACAACAATTAGACCGAACAATCGCTTCTTACTTTTCTTTTTTTTTTATTTTTTCCTTTACACAAAAGGTAAAATAATGACATATGTTGTTTTCTTTACACTTCAATAGTGGTTACGACTTACAGCCCTATAAAATACTGTAGCAAAAAGCTTAAATATTGCAACAATATTCCACTGTTTATCAAACAAAATGTCTCATTAATTCCACTCCTTTATGTGTTGAAGGGCTGCACTCACAGTGTGCAAATGCCTAGTGTGCAACAGCAAGAACTGTTACTCCCCTTCCTATTTGTAGGGAACATATTCAAGGTCCCTGGTATAATCACTATATTCTAAAGGCTGAGAGGTGCCCTGATCCAACTCTACATCACAAAACTGTTGTGATCTCCACATCTCTGTATCTCTCCTGGTAGCATTAGAATATAGGTTGGAGTATAGATGTTTATTATTAGGATATAGATTTAAACCTCATTCAACATACAGAATCATAGAAGAGTTTGGGTTGGAAGGGACATTAAAGATCATCTAGTTCCAATCCCCCTGCCATAGGCAGGGACACCTCCCACTACATCAGGCTGCTCAGTGCCTTGTCCAGCCTGGCCTTAAACAGCTCCAGAGAGGGGGCATCCACAGCCTCTCTGGAAAGCCTGTTCCAGTGTTTCACTACCCTCACCATCAAGAACTTCTTTCTTATATCTAGCCTGAATCTCCCCTCTTCCAATTTACATTCATTATTCCTAGTCCTTCCATCACATATCCTATTAAAAAGTCCTACCCCTGCCTTTCTAGAGCCCCCTTTGGGTATTGAGAAGCTGCTGGGAGGTCCCTCCTGAGCCTTCTCTTCTCCAGGCTGAACAACCCCAACTCCTTCATAAGGCAGTTGCTCCAGCCCTTTGACCATCTTCGTGGCCTCCTCTGGACCTGCTCCAACAGCTCAATGTCCTTCTTATGTTGAGGGCTCCAGAACTGGACACAATAACTCCAGGTGGGGCCTCACCAGAGCCCAGCAGAGGGGCAAAATCCCCTCTGGTCACACTTCTCTGGATGCAGCCCACGATTTGATTTGCCTTATTGGCTGCAAGCGCACACTGGCAGCTCACATTGAAGAAGCCTGCTAGAGAGGCTACTCTAATAAGTGCAGTGATTTTTGGTTTCATTAAGGGCTTATTTTATTCAGTTGTGCTAATTACAGCACACCATCTCCTGCCAAGAGAGGATGAGGCTACAGTGTGTTGAGTTTGGGAATGGATGCAGAAGTGATGAAGGACACTGATAGAGATGGATTTCCCCTTCCAAAATGCCTGGGTCTTTTCCAAATGTATTCCTGCTGTACTTGGCTAAAAACCTAAAAGGTACTGCTCTCCCTTGCTCCCCCTGTGCAGTGGTCAGCACAGACCTGCTGATGAACCCTGTATGAAGAGACTGCTTCCTGCAGACATATTTCTGGAGAAACTTATTTATTGCTTCTTCTTATAAGCTCACTGGAGCATCCCACAGCTCACAAATACCAGACTGGCATTTCTAACCTCGACTAATTGATCTTAACTGAATGGTTTACAAAAATCTAGCTGAATACCTACACAAGTAGTAGACCTGCAAAACTAGCATGGATGGCACGTGATCACTGTGATCACACAAGTATATTCCCTGGCAAGACATGCATGAAAGAGCAAAGACAAGTCTCTGGGTGCTGCTGCCTTCAGTTGAGTGTAAAAGATAAAAGACAAAAAACTGCCTCAGAATTGGCCAGAAATGTTAGCACAGGTTATGCCAGTAATGCTGAACACAAGATACTTTGATGGATATATCTGGCCCAGCGTGGTGAGACACTGGAACAGGTTGCCCAAAGAAGTGGTGGAAGCCCCATCCCTGGAGACATCCAAGGCCAGGCTTGCTGAGGCTCCGAGCAACCTCATCTAGTGCAGGATGTCCCTGTCACTGCAGGGGGGTTGGGCTAGATGTCCTTGAAGATCCCTTCCAACCCTATGATTTTATAACACTGTTTTGTGACTGTGTGATACTTTTGACTCATGACCAATTTGTGATTCACCGTGAGGCTCAGTGAGTTTCTGCAGCACTGCTGTGTAGCCAGGCATTTTCCATCATGCATTTAGAGAAATAAATGTAGAGCTTTGCCTGTCCTTATTGAATTTTTGCCTATTACTTTCAGGCCATCTTCCTAATCTATCAAGAATGTTTTAAATTCTAGTTCTGTCCTCCTACGTGCTTGTAGCCTTTCCAGCACTACCATTGCTTGGAAATTTAATAAGGTGTACTTTTTTAATTCATCATTCAAGTCATTAATGAAAATATTGAATAATCCTGGACGGAGGGTAGATCCCTGGGGAATCTTGCTTGATGCATCCTTCTGTGTTGATTGTGAGCTATGGGTAGCTATTAACCAAGTGTGGACTCCCCAGACAGTTCTGTGCTGTAACACCTTCAGCTAAAACACATTTCACTCACTGCTTTATGAGACTGTTGTAGAGTGACAGTGAAGGTACTGAAGTGATGACAGTGAGCACCTCTCTCCAATTCACACAACTTCTTACCTTGGCATAGGAGGAAACAACCTTCCCATGGCTCAAAACGCACTTTGGCTGTTATTTATCACTTTTAGAGGATTGCAAATTGCTCGATTATTTCCTAGGGATTTGGGAGAGGAATCCAGATAAGCTGACTAGTCAATGCCTCATCCAGCTTGGACTTAAACACCTCCAGGGAAATCCATGTCTCATCCAGCCAAGATGGGACTCTTGGCATGTTTTCCTCCTAGCAAAATCCCAGCAACTTGATGCCAAAGTCTGTAGGGTGGAGCTAACTGTCCCTGACAGACATCACTTCAGTAGGTCCCCGGTGTTTCCATCTCTTCTTTTCCTGAGCTCCTGGAGCTCAGCAGCCCTGGTTGCTCCCAGCAAACTCTCTGCCCAGCCCTCCCTCCACTTGCACAGGCTCTGCAAGGCTCTTCAGAGAGGGGAGGAGACAGGGAGGCTGTGGTGACTAGTCTATTCCAGAATACTTCTGGTAATTTTGGGGGTTGAGAGCAGCCCTCAGGAGGCAAAACTGAAGCCAGCAGAGTTTCTCAGTGAACCCTTGCATGGCTTTAGTAAAGCACTTCTGGGAAGAAGTGATTAGACATAGTAACTCGATTTCAAAAGCTAAGATTAGACAATGATCTAAAGATAGCTGTAGTTACAAGGCTCTGTGGCATATCAAAGTTAAGTAAAGCAGAAAGGACATTTTTGTTAGAAATCAATATTATGACAAAGAGGTTAACCAGAAAGAGACTGGCAAAAAGTGTGCAGCCCTAGGGTGCAGCCAAGTGATTAGTTACCTGATTGCCTTCAGGGGGAAGGGAACAGAGTGATTAAGTGATCTTTGAAATTATTAAGATCCATGGTCTAACCTTCCTAGAGTAAAGGGATTGATAGTTTTTCCTACATAATATATCATCTCTGCTCTTTCCCCCCACAAAAAGATACTCAAATATTTTAAGCTAAAGAGTAAAAATAGAAGAAGAATGCACAAGGAAGAAGGGAAGGGGGTAAGGAAGAAGAAAGGAAGGAAACTAACTTGGAAATGCAGAGGTGGTGAAAGCAGACCATCTTTTTTGGCCTTTCTCAAGAACTGCTAAACATTCCTCCCATTGATTTCTGCTGCCAAATAAAACAAGTATCTCCTACAACTTCTCTTGTGCCTGGAGAAGGGAGTGGGAGCACTTACCTGCTCCCACTGAAACAAGCCAGAGAAGAGCATACAGGAGCAAAAGTTTTTACTCTTTAAGTGCCAATATAATATTTACATGCATACATGAGTAAGAGTACCTGTGAATAGAGATCTATATTTCTCAATATCAGCATTTACACCTAGAGAGCACAGCTAAATGATCATTACTGTATGTACAACTCTGAAGTCACAAGTTACTACACAGCCCTGTGGTCACATCATGTGATCACAACGAGAAGGTCCCTGGTTTTCTTCACAAACCTTTGAGAAATACATTTTCCTCCCCAAGGAGGCTTCTGTTTTTGCTAACACTCTTTCTGATATGCTCTTCTGGTAGTATGACTAATGGCTTCATTAGCACAAATAAGCCATGTTTTCTTTCTATTACATTGTTAAATCCATTCCTGCCCAGGTTGCATTTAAATTGATGGATCTGTAGTCAGCCATGCTTGCAGCCCCCTGGCCTGCTTTCATCTTGTGTTTGTTCACTCTTGTGGAAGATTACATGCATACAGGTATACCATCCTTTCTTCACTGTGGGGGTCTTAATATCTGTTTACAGAAATGTTAAAGTTCTCCATAAAGTTTTTTTTGCTTAGATTCATTCAATTCTCTTCAGCCTACAACACCTCTGACTACCTGAGCTGCTGCAGACACCTCTCTGCTATTTCTTTGTGGAAAATCTGCACAGCTTGACCAGCCCAAACCCTTCCAGAGCATTTTCATTTCAATCAAAAGCGAGTGACTTTGGTTACAGGCAGGTGAACAATTGCTCTGCCCTCAGTGCACCAGTGGGTACCCATTTAGCCACCTCTGGGTATGTTTGTACCGTGGTGAGATGACAGCCCAGAGGCTGCTGAGCATTTCCCACGTGCTGCACACCCATTGCCACAGGAGGGTTGACACCCTACAAGTCCACACCCTAGTTACCTCACTGCAGCCTGTTCCTCCCTTACACTAGATCAGGATAAACTGAAGCAAAGTGCCCCAGTTCTGTCAAGGAAACTGGAGAACTCATTTTGTAGAGGGACAGGGCACCTTGACTGTACTGCCAGAACACATCCAAATTTCAGTGGATGGAATCAGTGATTTCTGGATGGATTTAATTGAAAAATCATGTTGATTTTGATTCAAGACAGATTTGTTATCACAGAATCAGAAAATGTCAGGGATTGGAAGTGACCTCAAGAGATCATCTAGTCCAATCCCCCTGCCAGAGCAGAAACACCCAGATCAGGTCACACAGGAAGGTACCCAGGCAGGGTTTGAATGTCTCTGGAGAAGGAGAACCTACACCCTCTCTGGGCAGCCTGTGCTACTGTTCTATAGTACTACACTGTGAAGAAGTTTTTCTTATATTTCTGTGGAACTTCCTGTGTTCCAGCTTGCACCCATTACCCCTTGCCCTATGTTGCTGAGAAGAGCCTGGCTCCATCCTCCTCACAATCACCCTTTACAGATTTATAAATATGAATGAGATCGTTCCTCAGTCCCCTCCAATCTAAAGAGACCCAGCTCCCTCAGCCTTTCCTCAGAAGGGAGATACTCCAATCCCCTGATCATCTTTGTGTCTCTGCTCTGGACACTCTCAAGCAGTTCCTTTTTCTTGTACTGAGGGTTCCAGAACTGGACACAATGTCCCAGACGTGATCAAGAACAAGAATACTTCAAATAAAAAGGAAACTGTCTATGGAGGAGGCTTCATCACCATAAGTAAATCAGGTCCAAATGATACCTGGAGGGTTGTTCAATCTGAATCACAGTTTAACTGAGTGAAACTGCACAGTATAGCTGATGCTGGGCTGTGATTCAAAGCTATTTGCCTTTTACATTACTACTTTGGTTTTCTTTTCTCCCTATTTGTTTCTTCCATCTTCTTATTTTTACCTTCCTTTGCTGTACTTTCTCCTCATCAGTGTCTCACTGATGGGAGAAGTACTGTGCCAATTATCTAATAAAATTCTGGCAGAAACTCAATCACACTCAATATGTATGACTTTAAAAAAAAAAGGAAAAATCTGAATTATGATTGAAATGTCAGGAATCTGGTTATTCCAATAGCAATAAAGCATCAGACTCACCTTGTTTAACACACTCATCTTCAGAAGGGAGTGGGGAAGGACACAAAGGTGATTTCAGTAAATGCAATTATCTAAATATATTTATAGAAGACAGATCTTTTTTTTTCCCCCACCACCCACCTTCTGTAAGACGTGTCTTGAGCTCAGCTTGTCAGTACCCACCAAATCAGTGCTGACAGTGCATATTACAGCTGTGCAACCCAAAACTCTTTTGGGTTCTGCTCAAAAGAATTCTGCTCAAAAAATTGATACTGCTGCTACTGATACCTCCTAGGTGCCTGATACACAGTGGTGAATGGGAGAGAAAGCCCAGAGTTTCCAGTAGCTGAGTCTGTGCAGTGTTGAGCACCAAAGAGAAGGTGGGGTTTGCTCCAGAGAACACTGTGCACTCAACTACTCAACCAGAGCCTGTTATTTGTACTTACAGACCACTTCAGGTACCAACTAAGCTTAAATAGCCTCAAAGGCTATGTCAGAATCATGCACCTACCAGCTGTCACAGCTTCATGACACTAAAGAGTATTGCAGTTCTGGAGCCCTCAACACAGGAAGGACATTGAGCTGTTGGAGAGGGTCCAGAGGAGGGCCACAAAGATGGTCAAAGGGC
>VZTY01000374.1:10840-31913 GCA_013400935.1 Turnix velox | reverse complement strand
TAGTGGGAGGTGTCCCTGCCTATGGCAGGGGGGTTGGAATTTGATGATCTTTAAGGTCCCTTCCAACCCAAACTATTCTATGATTCTATGATTCTTCTGGACCTGTCCAGCTCTGAGTGGCCCTGAGTGCAGAAGTGCCCCAAAATAACACTGCTTGGGGCCAACCAGGAGATACCAAACCTTCCTCCAATCCTCAGAAGCTCCAGTTCCACCACCCTTGGCAAAAGTTGTGGCCTGGAGAAATACAGGGAGTTTCATGGACAGTGGAAACACACATGGTGCTCATGAAAGCTGACAGTCCTCCCAGTGAAGCAGGCTCCCCTGTTGCTTGCAGCTCAGCTCCAGCAGGAGGACTGACAGCAACCTCTCTGCAAAGCCTAAAGCTGTTAAGAAAAACGTCAGAAAAAAGACAGCTCAGTGACCACATTTTTCAATCTTAACTGGCAAGTGAAAAGAAACATTAATTGTCTGTTTATGTCATCTCCTCCCACAGCTGACTGATGCAGAATACAGCTTAAGGTGGCATTAAAATGTAAGGTAGGTGTTATAATTTGCCTGAAGTACTTTAGCAGGTTTTAGGTTTTGTTCAAGAAATTATCTAAAGATTGCCATTCTACTGATGTCCTTGTAAGTCACCTGCATCCTCTGCCATTCAGCACAGGAGAGGAGCGTACAGCCCAGGGATTTACACAGCTTTTCCAGACATCACAACACTTTAGTATATGATGTTCCTTGTTTTGCCTAAAAAGTGTATCAGAGGAAGGTAAATACCAGGCTGCTACCCTGCAGAGCCAAATTTTGCCCTGGATTCATCAACATCTCCCACACCCACTCTGCTTTCACTGCCCTGGGAGCTGTGGATCCCAGACTGCATGGACTGGGCATTTCTCTGTGACCTGGTCTAGGTGTTCCTGCTCTGGAATGGAAATGGACTAGATGATCTCTTGAGGTCCCTTCCAATCCCTGACATTCTGTGATTCTGTAATTCTGTGACCCATCCTGCCTTACTGGACTTTGATTTCCAAATCTCTGTTAAAAAACATGGAAATGTACTTGATACTCCTTAAGCAGGTGTGTTTCTGGCCTCCTGGCTCAACCTGATGAGCAGAAACCAGCATCTCATTGCTTTTCTTGCATCAATGATGGGTCCTCTGCAGCCTCAAAGCAGCTCTTCTGAAGCTCAAGTGTGGCCCTGCCTCCTCCTGCAGGGACTGAGATGCTCTGGCCAAGCACCCCAAACCTGCTGGTGCCATGGAGAGAGGTGAGAGGGTACAAAAGAGCAGCTCAAAGCAAACCAAATGCAAGACTGATCTTTCCCCATGTTTGAATCACGGCTCCTGCCTGTGCTTGCACAAAGGGAACAGCTGTGGCCATAAATCAGGCAACTTAATAGGTCATTGCACTCTCCAACTATTTCCCTTCTAGCTTTTCCCTGAACAATACAGAAGAAAATTCTGATTGCATTCCCTTCATTAAGGGGGCTACAGAAAGGCTGGGGCAGGACTTTTTAATAGGGTATGTGATGGAAGGACTAGAAATAATGGATGTAAATTGGAAGAGGATAGATTCAGGCTAGATATAAGAAAGAAATTCTTCACAGTGAGGGTAGTGAAACACTGGAACAGGTTACCCAAAGAGGTTGTGGATTTTCTCTCTCTGGAGGTGTTTAAGGCCAGGCTGGACAAGGCACTGAGCAGCCTGATCTAGTGGAGTTGGAACTCGATGATCTTTATGGTCCCTTCCAACCTGAACTATTCTATAAAGTTGTATAAAATTTACTTTTGTCTCCCTGCTGGGCTGCCTCTCACCACTTCACTGCTGGAGTGGGAGCTGTGTCAGCTCTGACAAGCAGGCGGGCCACAGGTCTGTGGTCTCTCTTCAAACAGTTCCCCAGAAAATGACCCAAAACTTCCATGTTTCAACCTGCTCCACTGAAATCTCCCCCCTGAGGGGACAAACCAACTAGGCACTAAGGGCTGACAGGGAAGTTTCCATCCGTCTCCACACAAACCCTTCTGTGTCTCCTTGTGCCCCACACACTCAAGTTCAGAACCACGCCAGGTCCAAGAGAAGCTGACTCCTATTGAGCATGGAGCAATTTCAGGGCACTAAGCAGAGCAGGTCCAGTATTTGATTAAATCAGAAATGGAGTAGGCTTTGAGCCATCTCCAGTAAAAAACAGAAAAATCAGAAAACACTGATGTGTAACTGAAATTGAAACCCATAATTTCCAAGACTGGAAGTCCCAAGAGGCTCATCCCAAGAAAACCTAAATTCACTACATGTCAGAGAAGGATGTATTTTTTAAAATACAAGTTTCATGTGTCCTGTTATTGAAACCTTTAGGTTGCAAAGAAGATCTCTGCTGCACTTTGTTCATTTTCATGCCCATTAATGTCCAAGAGAATGCTGAATATTTGAGAGCACATAAAACTATCATAAAGTGGCTTTCATGTGCCATTACCTGGTTTTTTTGGAAGCATCTCTTCATCATGGAAATGTTCCCATTTATGTTACAGCCTGATGAGAGGTCAGCTTTCTGCTTTATATTCTTCTCCTGAGCTGTACTTTTCAAAGCAGCATTTATTAGGGCAGAGATGGGAAGAAAGCAGGGCCTTGTACAAAGAGCACACACCATATTAATGAAGCTGCTTACCTCCACAGAGATAAAAATTACCACAAGACTCAGAAATGCTCAGTTGGATTTATTGCTCTGTCTCTAATAGCAGGCTACACTAGATGGACTAAGGGGGCATAAAAATCCCAAAGCGTGCCAATATGTTTTCCTCTGGCTGATTCACTGAGTGATCCCACTGGGGTTTTAGTCTTTATTTTATCATACAAAACTATTTTAGTAAGCAAATAGTAACATTAAAAAAAAAAAGAAGGGCAAAACTCCCATTATTTATACCAGCTTGGTATAAAAACAGCCCCGTGAGATCAGCAGAAGAAAGAAATGCTCTTTTCAGAGCCCACGTGCTGATTGCTGGGAGTGCTTTGGCTTTTGCTTATGAGCTTCTCAGCACAGCTTTTCTGGTGAGGTTCACTTTCACACTGTAGGAAGGGGATAGTCCCAAAAATCCAGGAACCAGGGCTTGAAAACAGGAGTTGCTGTTGACAAACTATTTGGATTCAGCAGCAGTCCCAGTTTGGACCCCAAAAGTTCAGGCTTGGCCAGCTGAGCACAGCTTCCTCTCATCTGCTAGCATGGATATGATACAGAAAAATCTCTGGGCCCCTTTCTTTACAACTGGACAAAAGCATACACAGGTGAGGGGGAAGAAGGTAGAGTAGAAAAATATTTGTCTTCCAGCTAAGCACCCAAAAATCACAAATCAGCTTCTTCTATCCCCATGGATGTTACCCCAGGATGATAGAGAAATTGTAAGGGAAATTTAGCACAGGAATAAGGGAGAAGTGAGAGGAAGGTGTTTTAATATTTAGAGGATTTTTTCTTATTAGCCTCCTCCACTTGGATTGGTAATAAATTAAATTGATTTTCACCAAGTGGTGTGCTTTGATCATGACAATAATTGCTGAGTGATCTCCATAAGCCTCTTCTTATGTTTTCTCTCCCATGTCCTGCTGCAGAGGAGACTGCTAGAGTGTTGTCGTGGGCAGCTGACATCCAGCCAGGGTCAACCCACCACATACACCATCCCATACAGCCAGCACAATCACACCATCAACCCTTCTTCTAAGTCACATTAGAAGAGCTTAAAAAGTGCAACAGAAACACACAATTTTTTCCATATAGAATCAAAGAACAGAATCACAGAATGGTTTGACTTGGAAGAGACCTTAAAAATCATCTAGTTCCAACCTTCTTTGCTATAGGCAGTAAATGAAGCCGCCCAAAACAAAAAGAAGACAAAACCTGCTGGCTTTGTTAGCAACTGTGTGAGAGCAAAGAGGGAAGGCAGAATGCTGGGTAAATGCAATGCATGTAAGCCAAACATGCTTGGATAATAGCTATCCAGCTGGTGAAAAAATGAGAAACATCAATCTAAGGTAACCTTAACCACATTTTAAAGCAGAAATTTACCTGTAGCCCCCTCCAGGTATAACTTCAGCAGGATGGACTCATATTTTTGCAGATGTGGTGTAGGGCAGCAGAGATTTCTCTGGGTGATTTGGCCTGGGGACAGCCAAGCTCAAAAAGGTTTGATTTTTGGTCTAGGTTCCCCACCAAGTAACATAAAGCAGAAAAAGAGTGCTGTAAAGAGAGGAGGGTGACACAAAGAGAAGTGACATTAGCTGAGTGCCTGGAGTAACACCTGGTCAAGGAGAAACATTAAGAAAATTTAAATGTAGCAGCACATGGACTCAGCCCATTTCCTTGACAGAACATTTTTTGTTACAGGTGATTTTCAGCAGATTTGGGTTTGTTGTTTTTTGGTTTTGTTTTTTTTTAAATCAGATGGTAAATCCAAACTGATAAATGGAATGAAAAAATACTTCTTCCCACTTATGTGCAGCTCATCATTAGTACTTAGGTCTGACTCACAGCACAAGAAATAAAATATATTTTACTCCTTGCAGGCTATTGTGACAGTCGCCATGAGTGCTGAGGCAGACACTCTGCTGTGACATGTGCCAGGCTGGGGTGGACCCAGGGACCACCCTTTGCCTCTGGAGAAATGTTAAAATGCATTTCTGGCTGAGAGAGATAAGGCAGCCCATTTAAGATGCATTTTTAAGCAGTTCCAACTGCAACCCATCATTTAAAAGCAGATTCAAGTTAAGGTTTTGGTGCAGCAAGGCAAAGCTTTACATTAAAAGTCAGTAATTTTCTGCCACTTTTGATTGCTGGTTTGAAAACTGAGGTCAAAGGGAAAGTTTTTCAAACACAAATGCATTAAAGCAATCTAACATCTGATTGATCTCATCACTTAACTTTGACTCTTCTTGCTTTGAAAAAGCTGACCATGCCTAAAAGCACCCAAGCCTTTGGGTTATTAATATTCAATTAATATAGTTCATTTCCTGGTTTAAAAGACTTAATTAGAATACACCTTCAGTTTTTATAATGTAGTAAAACAAGTATTGCAGCTTTTTAAAAAAAAAAAATTATAAAATGTGCCATGGAATAGGATTTGTAAAAAGGTTTGTGAAAAGACAGTATTTCCATCTGACTTCAGTGGGGATGTGAACATAACCACAGTAATCATCAGAAACATAGTAGAATGAATGAATGGATAAATGTAAGAAAATCATCCCTGGTTTGAAAAGAGTTTACATCATTATCAGAACAACATTACTTTCCAGTCCTTCTTTTCTTCCATATCAAAGAAAATGAGCCAAGAACAACCTAGGCTAGATATAAGAAAGAAGTTCTTCACAGTGAGGGTAGTGAAACACTGGAAGAAGTTGCCCAGAGAGGCTGTGGATGCCCCCTCTCTGGAGGTGTTTAAGGCCAGGCTGGACGAGGCACTGAGCAACCTGATCTAGTGGGAGGTGTCTAGGATTGGAACTAGATGATCTTTACCCAAACTATTCTATGATTCTAACAGAAAATAAAGGGTGCTTTTTAAATGACAAGACCTTACAAACAGGACAAAAAAAATGTGTGGAAAGACAAGTACGAAACATCTCTTCAGGAGCCAGTCACCCACTTTGCTCAGAACCTCCTAAAACCCCATTCTTAATTGATACAAATATTAGTTCTTTGACAAAAAGCATTTTACACCCTCACACCTCTGGGTGAGGCTGCTCATTCACAGCCTGCAGGGAAAGCTGCTGTGGGCAGGCTGTTAGAGCCATGTTCAGCATTGGTCACTGCCAGCTGTTTCCACAGGGACATCTCCTGGCTCTCCTACTCCCATCAATCCTACTTCTGCAAAGGCCAGATGCCTCCAGCCCCACTTCCAAAGGCAGAGGTGCTGGTGGCATTATGGGCTAGGACCCCACTGGCCAGTGCATGGGAAAACAGGATTAGCAAAGAAGTGTGAAATGCAGTGAGCTGTCTCTGTGTGAGTCTGTATGATACTTACACAAAGCTTAGTACAGATTTAGGAGCAACAGTAGGGCTTGAGGTGAGGCATTTTCCCATGCAATATGGCAGTCAGAGGTCATTAGGAACTGGGCAACAAAGTGCTTTAAAAATATTTCACTGGTCATCCATCTGCAAATCTGGTGTCTGGGTGGTGTGTGTCTGATCATACAATGGCTTAGGTTGTAAAGGATCTTAAAGATCATTTAGTCCAACCCCCTCCACCATGGGCAGGGACACCTCCCACTAGCCCAGGTTGCTCAAAGCCCCATCCAGCCTGGCCATGAACATCTCCAGGGATGGGGCATCCCCAGTTTCCCTGGGCAACCTGTTCCAGTGTCCCAGCACTCTCACAGTGAATAATTTTATCCTAATATACAATCTAAATCTAGACTTTTCTATTTAAAACTCTCTCCAGGTTTCTTGTAGGCCCCTTTAAATTCTCCCCACAGCCTTCTCCAAACTGAGCGACCCCAATTCTCTCAGCCTGCCTCCAGCTCTTTGTGATCCTCCTCTGTACCCTCTCCAACAGATTCTCTTGTGGAAATCCACAGTAATTCAGGAATTTTGCTATTCTCATCTAATTATCTGCCTTGACTGCTGGCCCCAAACAGGCCTCCAGGCAGAGACACCACCTGCAGCCTTTGCTTTGCTTCTCCATTACCCAAAGGAGCCTTGTAAAGAACATTTCATGTGCACAGCAGAGCATCAAACAAATTAAGGACAAGGAACCAGTCTACCATCACACACTAACCAGTTTAAAATGCAGCTCCAACCCTGCCTTAACCCAAGCTCTAAAAACGGCCCTAGATCAAAACAACCATGAATAATAATCTCAGGATTAATACACACACCACTTATCTCCAGTTCATTTCTCAGATTCAGAGTGCAGCAGGTCACCAGCAGAGTCTGGCAGTGGCACTCTCTGTAATCAGCATCAATAGCCTGGCCCCAGGCTGAAGCTAAAGGGAGTGCTGGGCTCATTCTACATCTCCAGGACTGGACTGGCCTGGGCTGTGTTTAAAACTTTTAATTTAGTCAGGTTTAGTGAGAGCTCATGGTCTGCAGCAAGGTAAAGATGGAGCTGGGTGTCCATCACCATTGTAGGTCCAGGCTAAATAGAGCTTGGAAGGTCTCTGGTTGTTAGAGAAAAGCAAATAACTCAGATGTGGAAAAGCTCAGCAAACACACTTATTAACTGGTAACAAGATAACACTGCACTGCCTGTTTTGTAGCACATTCTTAATTGCTGTAATCAAAGAGTCTATGAAGACAAGGCTGCAGGTGCAGTAGGGCCACTACAGCCCACTTACCTTATTTATTTAGGAGCCCCAGTTTTCACCCACTTTCTTTGCATGTAGATGGAATATCTGTGTTGTCCAGGCTTACTTTTTCATTATGGTCCTACAGACTGGAGCACAAGCCCCATATCTGGGATCTCCAGGTGCTGCTGCAATACAGAGAAATTAATGGCTGATAACAATACTGTCAGATTAAAAATATACACCGGCCTGATGTGAATTAGTGCATTAGTTAAGCAGCAATCTCCCCTCAGTAGCAATTTCTTACTCAAGGTACTAGCCCACTAAAGCAGAGTGAGAGGAAACCATTATTAAACAGCCAGATTTAACATAGACTCCTTTGATGTGGAAATGCAGAATTTAAGAATTACTGGCTGGAAGTAAGACATTGATTTGTAACTCTGAGGCTCTTTGGGAAGGCTCTAGCCCTCTAAGTCCTCCCTAAGTGATAGATTCTACATTTGGTTTTCTGGTTTCACTGAAATCTATATGGAAATTCTTTTCCTTTGGCTCAGATCCACCTGTTTGGTTCACACAGAAGACACCCCCAGCTCCTGTACAGCAGCAGTAGCTTTGCTTTACTTTTGAGAGCATTGTGGGAGCATGGGGATTGATAGAAACCATTAGCTTTTTGACAAATATCTCTTTTAAGGGCTGTCCAGTTCCAAAGATACAGAGTCAGTGCACCTTGAAAACCCCCCTCCCACACGTGCTGAGTGCTGCTGCCCACCTCACTCCAAGTACCAGGCTGAGGGGCCAGCAGAACATGAGAAGTTGGTGCAAACCACTATGGGAAACTATTTGATGCTGCAGCTAAAACTTGTTATTCATTTTCCAGCTACCAGGTAAATCCCACCCGACCCCCAAGATAATGCAATGGGGTTTTGGGAAGCACAGCCCACATCCTGGGACAGGTGACAGAGCACGGAAGCTCTGCAGTGGGACCCTTATTGTCCTCCTCATTCCTATGGCAAAGGGTGACTGCTTGCCTGGCGCCACCACTGCTGGGTCAGGGTCAGGTTTGGGATCAAGATGTTTATGAAGATCACACCTACCTTAGCTGCCACCACAATGTCACCAGCACAGTCCTCCACCTACCAAATTGGCTCTGTCCTCTCCAGCTCTTCACCATCCTCCCTACTTCCCTGCATCTTCCAGCAGGTGACAGTGGAGGCTCAGTGGGGGTGTCTTCTCCTCCCTGATCAGTCATGACTCCCTGTGTTTGGAACAAGCTGGTAAAGCTGCTCTACCTCCACAAGGCATGTCTTCTTCATGCCACCAGAGTGGGGTTTCCACCTCTCAGAAGAGAGGAAAATTCAGCTTGGTAGCCCACAGGCACCACACACCATCCCAGTTTGGTCCAGCTAGGGAGATGGGAAATACCCACCAGAGGCACAGAACTAGTTCACAGTTGAAAGTGTTGTGATGGGTGAGGTTTCTAGGGATGGAGAGTGAAAAGGAGAGAGAATTTCACCCAGAAAAAAAAGATACATGGGATCATCTAGGTCCCCTCTTTGGTTACAACAAAGTTGGGCATAACAGAGACATGTATTATATAAAATGCCAAGAGTAAAGGCAGATTCTAAATGTGTCACACCCATCTAAGTACATTCCTCATGATCTCAAACCTGCAATACATAAAGGAGAAAATACTATGGTCTGCTTTTATGGCTCTCATTTCTTGTTTTTCCTAGTGCTTCCTCAAATTCTGACATACATTTCAGCCTCTCTTTCTCATAGTTTTAAGTGAAAAAGATGAAAAGCTTAACCCCAAAGTCAAAATGCAGAAGCCACATCAAACAAACCCAGTGTTGATCTTCATTTCACAGCTCATTTTTCAAGTCTATTCTGTGATAGGGAGAGCTGATCCAACATTTTCAATGTCCTGGCCTGCCAAGAATGGTAGATGAAATACATAACAAATGTAAACCCTAAGCACACTGGGATCCTGTGGCAATGATGTGTCTGCTGTAGAGAACACAAGATTTTAGAATCAAAATCACAGCACTGTGTGAATAAATCAACATTGGGTGAGTGCTTTGCCTTGCTCCTGTCTTTGACAGCTCCAGAAGTAATAAATCTGGCATTTTTAAAGATTCTTCTAGCTCTTCTATACAAATGGGTGTTCTTGAAGTTCCAGAAAGCTCAGGGAATTTAGTGGAACAGCTCAGCACAAAGCAATCAGCATACACTAATTCTCCTCTATTTCTCCATTAAAGCAGATTTGTAATGATAGTACTATGCACCACAAGTTTAGTTCATCAGCTACTGATCTAATCATCTACATGGTCATTAGTATATGTACAGATACTATGAATGATAAGCAGTTAGGGATATTACATAGCAGCTACCTCACTAATTTCCAATTTTTATTTTAATAATTACTCAAAGCAGAATTTCAGGTAGACTCTTAATCCAGCAGGTCATAGCCTGGGGTTAAGATCATAAGATCACAATTATCTAGGTTGGAAGGGACCTTTCAGATCATCAAGTCCAACCATCAACCCAACAATCTGAGCAGAACTTGAACCCTTGAGCCAGAGATTAGGAATTCTGATGCTCTCCCAGTTGAGCTACACACCCAAGATGATGGCTGATGGACTCCTGCTAGCCCCAGCAAGCCATGCCCATCCTGGAGTCACTTTGTCATAGAGAACATCACTATTTACTGCCTGGGCTGCCAACAGTTTATACCAGGGACCCAAAACATTTTTGTAACACTGGACTGCTCTTAATCTTCACAATTTCATGTGTTGCTTTACTGGAATGTGTTTCATTGAAGAAACTGTGACCAAAAAAATTGGCCAGTCCTCCTGGTAACACCTGCATTTATCAAAACCTGAAACTTCCTTGCCCTGATGCACCTCCCCTGGGGGCAAGAGCCCTGCAGGAACATTTGAAAAGTGAGGAGGGGATGTAAATATGTTATCTTTTTTTCAGATTTGGAACTCCTTATGGGCTTTATTACCCATTGTTTAGTCACGGTGTCTAAATAAAAGAAGTTGTGTCTAAATACAAGGAACCAAGAACCTACATTCATGTCATGGCCATGCTGTAAAGATGCAGATGTAGGAATTAAAACTAGTCAAGAACAAGAGCAGTGTGCTGCCATTTTGTGATGTTACCTCAAATAAAAGCTTTGAGAGTTTCCTCAGAAGTTCTCATGTGTGAGGCTCGTGATGAAATTAATAAAACAAAGCAAAAGAACCCTAAAAGCTGAAGACAGTTCCTCTTGTCTCTGTTTCAGGCACCTTCATGTGGTAGAATCAGGAATAGTGAACAACTCCTTAAGAGGAAAGCTCGGGAAAGCAGGTACCCAAATGGTTGTGATTTATCAGTGTGTTCCTTTACAAGGCCTTAAGCAACATTAGAAGCATCTTTTCTGGCACAAATAGCTGCAGATTTGTCTTATTCAGATGATGACTTTAGGTGGTGTCTCCTGCTGTATTGCCTATTGCCAAAGCAAAGTCGTTTCATTGCAAATTCCTAATTCAGGTTTTATGGCCAACCTTCAAGGTAAGTTTTGAGGAGTCAGTAGAAACGGGCAGTGATTTACTTATTCTTTTGTATTCTGAAAATGCTACTCATTTTAATACATTTATCAATGCATAAGCAAGTTTTTTTGTCTGGTCATTTTGACAAATCATCCTCAGAACACAATTTTGTAGTCTGTGATAAATTCCCTTCAGCAGTTTGGCATAAACCAAGCAGCTGAGTTTGAGGATGCAACAAATGATACCTTTATCTTACTTTGCACCCTAATTACTGCAATAACTGTGACACCATTGTTGGCTGGACCACTTCAGGCTGCAAGGAGGAGGTCATCATTCAATTTTAATCATTTAAAACAACTCTTTGCTAAGAGCAATGACAGGGAAGCTTGTTTTCATTTAGTTTGTTATATTTTGGAATGCACAAATAATTTATTTAAATAAAAGATATATACAAATAGGATGAAGGAAAAACTCTACAGAATTCAGTACGATGGCTGCATGCATGGGGAACGATGCTATGATTTGCTTTGGAGAAGGAGTGGAGTGTGAAAACTGAAAACTAGGAAAAGGTTTGATGGTGTGCTGAAAATCCCATCACCACATGGAAGGGTCTTCAAACCTGCAATACATATTATGAAATTTAAGAAAAAAACAACCAAGCAAACAACAAGATATTAAACACATTTTAAAGCCCTTTCTGAAAAAAAAAAAATCAATGTTAGAACTAGCTAAATTTTTCATTTTAATGGCAGCAGCAATAAGGAATACACCTGTAGTTGAAGATTGTATTTTTAACTTCCATCAAAGTAGAGGCTCTGTGGTTGTCCAAATGTTACCAGAACTTGTCAGTCCATCCTGCTGCCCTGAAGCTCACTGCAAGTCTGCTTTCTGTCATTAAAGAGCAATGGAGGAAATTGAGGTAGAAAACTAAGATCTGCAGAAATACAAGTGTGCTTGTCTCGCTTTCTAGGGAGTAAACTGTTTCCATAGAGAATTCACTGAGCCAGGAAAAACCCAAGCTGCTAAAAGCTTCAAACAAAACTGAGGTCCACATCCACCATCCTAAAATATTATTGTGGTATTCCACTGCTCACTGTCAGACATGTGAAAAAGGAACTGAAAGGTGTGCTGAGGGTAGGATTTGTTCTACAGGTCCTCTGCTTGCAAATAGCTGTTTGGTCTGCACGGAAATTAGGTCAAGTGGGATAACACAGAGAGAGAGCAGGAGAAATCCATTTGCCATAGGTTTTTTTTCACCTAAAACTTGGGCAACTAGTCTTGATTAAATACCTAGTCTGCCTCCTCAGTCACTGTAGAGACACTGACAGCTGGAGAAACCAATTGATTCTTCCCATTTTAGGATGAAAGGTTCAATTTGGATTGAGTGAGTGCAAAGGCAGCCTTGACAACTACTTCACACTAGATACCTGACTTTCAGAAGCAGTAGTAGGGGAAATGCATCTTATTATTAATCCTATTATTAAGTTTTAGAGGTTTTCTCATGATTCCACAGGTTCAACAAGATGAGATGTCACCTCACATGTTTCTGTCCTAAGAACTTATTTCCTTATTCCTTAGCTTCCTAATTTCCTTATTCCTTAACTTCCTAATTTCCTGATTCCTTAACTTCCTATTTTCCCGATTCCTTAACTTCCTAATTTCCTTATTCCTTAACTTCCTTATTTCCTTATTCCTTAACTTCCTTATTTCCTTATTCCTCAACTTCCTAATTCCCCTATTCCTTAACTTCCTATTTTCCTGATTCCTCAACTTCATATTTTACAGCTGCTTTCTGAAAGAACTTTCTTCTTACAGTCAGGCTGCAAAATACTTTGGGGCATAAATCAATGAAAAAAGTGAAACGTCAAACCAGGCCAGCCAAGATGAAGAAAACTAAGTTGTTTCATAGTACTTCAATACTTAGTTACAAAATTCAGTTCCTGAGAACTTAGGAAGTGTGTCTCTGTGTCACAGATTCACTGAGTGCAAATTACATCTGCTCCACTAACCAGCTGCATATAAAACTATTTCTAAGACACATAGTTCATTAATTTAAGTTCAGAAAAATACCAGCCCTCCTCCAGGAGGAAGCTTTAGGCAGCTGTGCTGTACATGGGCAGATTTGCAAAGTGTCCAGCTATTCAACCCTGCACAGCTCTCCAAACTTTCACACCAGCTTCAGGACAACTTCAGTCAAGTCGAGACACAAGCATCTCCAAGATATTAAGTTCCTGATGTGCAATGAAACATGGGACTGGGAAGGAAGAAGAATTTAATTATGTCCTCCACATGGAGGAAGAAACTGGAGTGGGGTTCAGAATCCATACAGGGCTTTGTCCTAGAAAATACATCCATGGGAAACTAGACATCATTGTTCCCACTACTCCCATAATTGTCACTGCTGAGTGACAAATAACACGCTCGGTGCAAAGGGCTGTTATGGGGGGTATGAAATAGAAATCTGTTTCTCATCAATTCTCCTTCTTAAATGCAGACTGCTTTGTTATTTTGCTCATGAATTTTTCCTCCCTGGTGTGTTATAAATAGCATTACCGATACAATAATAATAACCACTGAGTTTAGCTAGGAAGGAAGGGGTGAAAATTGCAGAGAGGATTAGATTTTGTACTGCCCTGTGTGTTGCCTCAAATTCAAGGCAGCGGAAATTTTCCATTATGTGAGGGCTCTGCCTTCTCATTAGCAAACACTAAATAGTTTAATACATTTCAGTGCACTCTGTGCAGTTTTCCACAGAAGTGTCTGCAGAGAAAACTGCATCCCCACAGCTGCACTTAGTCATCAAACCTTCAGTCTGTGCTGCTCTGGCAGGGGATTGGACTAAATCATAGAATGGTTTGAGCTGGAAGGGACCTCAAAGATCATCAAGTTCCAACCCCCCTGACATAGGCAGGGACAACTCCCACTACATCAGGCTGCTCAGTCTCATCTAGTGCCTTGTCCAGCCTGGCCTTAAACACCTCCAGGGATTGAGGGGGCATCCACAGCCTCTCTGGGCAACCTCTTCCAGTGTCTCACCACCCTCACAGTAAAGAATTTCTTTCTTCTCTCCAGCATAAATCTCCCCTCCTCCAATTTGTATCCATTACTCCTAGTCTGCCATGACATACCCTACTAAAAAGTCCTACTTGAGGTCCCTTACAACATTCTGTGAGGTTTCTGGTGGAGAACCTCCCTTGATGGGAGCAGAAATTCTGCTCACCTTTCAGTGACAAGATCATGCCTTAAGTTTGGTGCTACAGATTACTGTGTAAGTGCTTCACAGGTCTAATTGAGCCTTCGTGCTACTGCTTGTAGGCTCCTGAGAGAACTATTCCCCTAAAACACTTGTTTCTGTAGTTACAAGTGTTATCAGCAAACTTCAAGCTATCAGTAAAAGCTTCAATTGAGCTCATGTGTGCTTGTGTGAGCAAAAAAAATTCACTTCTTCCAACATAAATATTTTTAGCTGCATAAATTGCAGTCACTTACCTTATATTACCTTATATTACATCTAAAGTGTCATTACCTCACTAGATAAACACAGTGTGTACCTTTGAAATCCAACCGCTGCTTCAAATACCACTGTTATTTTAAACTGAGTGGAAACAGGAAGGTCTTTTTTCCTCTTTATGAAATGTTAGGCTTTAAATCAATGTGAAATATTTTAATGGCCAGCCATAGCCATGCATTTGAGTATAAATTAACACACGTGCACATTTACACTCACACATATTTAGAGGAAAAATCCAAGCCTGTTCTTAGTAGAAATATGTTATTTTGGGGGTGGGCTCTAATCCATAAGTGAGTGTGTATAATAAAGCTCACTACAGGGCAAGCATTGTGAGAAAGGCTCCTTCCTCTTTCCTTCAAACATTAGGTCTGGCTTGCTCCCAAAATCAAGAAACAGGGAGATGGGACTGTGTTATAGCTGGTAAGGTATTTCTTACATTCACAGATGGTGCTATGAACAAAAAAGGAATGCTCTTAGCAATAAAGGAATTTAAAATATTTTTAAGGACTTGGTGGCAAATTTTCTCCCCTTGAAACATATTTACTGGTAACTAATGAAACTGTTCAATCTGAATGAGAAGTGAAAGCCACAATAAAACCTCTTCATACATACCTGGATCTAGGAATATTTTCTGTGCTTTCCCTCAACAAGAGGTCTGAGATCAGTGTCTCTGGGCTTGATCTCTTTCCATACCTGGTGAAAGAGGAAAAAAAAAAGTGTGTTTTTGTATATGCCAATTTTTAAAAATGAATCACAGAACCATTACAGGGTTTTTTTCCAGGGAAAAAAAAAGTGAATACAGTAGACATAAAGATATCTCTTTCCATCAGGTATTTGAACTTAATTTGACTTAGGCACGTGAGACAATGTTCACTCTTCAGTATTTCTTTGGTTATAATTTTCCCATAACTATGTTATGTGACAGCACTCAGAAACTCTGAGTATTTCTCAGTTGAAGGCAGTTCCTGGATACTCCAAAGCCTTACACCTCACTGATGTGAGCACAAAGGAAGGGGGAAGAAGCTGGGTATGATGTGACCTCTGACCACGTCATTCCTACCTACAAACCCAGTTCCATCATCTCATTAACTGGCATTGCTTTAGTTGCTGCTCTATTGTAAATGAGGAATCAATTTCGTCTATTAAATGACTAGGGAAACTAACTCAGATACACCATATTATTCAAGGAACTAGCCAAGATTTTTTAAGACAGCTGCTACATTTGGGGCTGCCCAACACTCAGAATGGTTTGGGTTGGAAGGGACCTTAAAGATCATCAAGTTCCAACCCCCCTGCCATAGGGACACCTCCCACTACACCAGGCTGCACAGTGCTTCATCCTGCCTGGCCTTAAACACCTCCAGGAAGGGGACATCCACATCCTCTCTGGGCAACCTCTCCCAGTGTCTCACCATCACAGCACATTAGATTGTACAAACTAAGCTACCTGGAGGAAATCATCAGTTTTGAACTACAAAAGTGTAAAACCTTCCAACCCAGTTCTTTTTCTGTCAAATGAGATATCACCAGCTACATTAGTCCTGCTGTTTAAATACACAACAGCTGTGTATCTAGTCGAGTTTTTTTTTTTCAAAAACCCTGGACACTGTACATTGCTCAGCAGTTTAAAATGCTGTTATTCCTCTTTCTTGGGAAGGAATTTGCTCTCTTTCCCTGTGAAAACAGAAGCAACAGTGAGCAGCCAGCTTGACAGACACTTCATCACCACAAGAACTCATCAGCTCGAGAGTGAGAACTATAAGGAAACGTTCCCTTGGTTGGAAAGAAGGTTGTGGTTTGTAACTTGTGTATGTAATTAGTCTGAAACACAAACTATGTTAACAGATAAGGGCTCTGTGAAAGCTACTTGAGTGAAATTCTGACTCCAGAGAAATCAAAGGTGTAATTAAGGATTTAGATTATGCCTTTGCTGTCAAGAATTTTCTCCAATGACTTGGTTTAAAACTGGGAACCAAAACACTTTTCCAAAGTACATTTTAAAAGCCAGGAGTTTTACCTGTTGATGGCACGACTTACTGAAGAGTAGAAATGTATCTCACTCTTCAATCATTTTATTCAACTTCTTGCATTTTTAAATTTTACATCCCCCTTTTAGTACATCAGCTGTGATCCAGAAAGACAAAGCAGCAGTTTCAGAATTTGAAAGTAAATTTCTTAATCTAAACCCAATGAAAGCAGGTGCCTGAAAAGAGCCAGTCAGACACAGCCAAATGCTATTACAATAACACAATCAAGCTAAATCAAAAGCCTTGCCCTCCAGCATCACAAAGGGGTTTCTTTCTTTCTTCCTAGTTCCCTACTCCCATTAATGTNTCAAAAGCCTTGCCCTCCAGCATCACAAAGAGGTTTCTTTCTAGTTCCCTACTCCCATTAATGCGGATGCAACCTGGAGTTCGACTGAGGGGAGGAATCCAACTTACTGTTGTTTTAAAGAGATCAACTGAATTCTCAGTTTGATTTAAAAGCTTACACTTGGGACAAAACTCCCACTCATCTTTCAGAAAGTTTTGTCTGAGTATTCTGAGTAGCAACCCCCTGGAGTGCAGAGTTTGGGTCAAGCCATGAAGTTGATGTGTTGGGAAGATACTTTTTATGAGACCCTTCAGTGCCTTGTGCTGCTCCCTGTGCTGGATGGACCCACCATGACCTCCTACAGCAAAGCTGCACAACAGGCAATTGCCAACTGTGACCAAGTGACCAGTCATTCACCCTAAGTCAGATGTCTGAGCCTCTGTTCTGCCCCATAATTTTGCCACTGAAAAACAAACATTCTAAAGCCCTAATGAAAAAGGGTGCAAAGACAAAGTCAGTCTCTTCTCACTGAAGCAAATACCTTGGGAGATCTTTGCTTCAGCTTTCTGCTTGCTCCTTGTCTGCCCTGGCCCAGGTCTGAGATGCCAGAATAACAATTCCCCAACACAGAAAACCAGGTCTTCATTTGCTGTTTGAGAAGCACTTCTATCAAATATCATTGCTGCTTTAAAAGAACACATCTCCAAGCTTTGTGATCAGGTTTTATGCTCAGCTCAACAATTCAAGGCCTTTTTTGGATACAAAGGTAACCCACAACTCCAGCTATCAAAGGGATTGAAGAGTAAATGTACTTAGTCTGGTTAGGGACAAAGTGTTCCAGACTCAGTGAAATCTCAAAGCTTGCGTCTTGGGAGTTAAATCCTATTGATTTGACTACACTGGACTGGAGAGAAGAAAGAAGTTCTTTCTGTGAGGGTGACAAGACACTGGAACAGGCTGCCCCGAAAGGTTGTGGATGCCCCCTCCTCTCTGGAGGTGTTTAAGGCCAGGTTGAATGAGGCATTGAGAACCTGATCTAGTGGGAGGTGTCCCTCCCCATGGCAGTGGGGTTGGAACTAGATGATCTTTAAGGTCCTTTCCAACCCAAACCATTCTATGATGTCTAAGGCTGGCAACTTTCTGAGATGAGAAACATTTTGTGGGTCTGATTTAGCAAAACCCAGGCTCTCAAGACCTTCTCCTTTCTGTGGACACAAAGTTTGCAGCAGAACTGGCCCCACTCTTCTGCTAAAGCACAGAAGAGCCACAGAAGCAAGAACAAGCTAAGAGGGACAAATTGAGGGGAGCCTTTTTGGCAAGAAGGAGCAAAGTTAGTACCAAGCAGCAGAAAATAGAGCATCCAAGGAAGGATGGGCTCTGAAAAAAAGCCCCTTGAACTATGTAGTAGAAGGGTACAAGGCAAGAACCACATTTTAAGGACAGAGGTAGAACTCATCCATAGATAGAAGATCTGCAGGGTAAGAGTATGCATCTGTGTTGGTCACCTCAGGCACTCTTTTAAGTCATAAAAACATGGTGTGTAAGGAATAAGGGCTCTCATTTACAAACATGAAGTCTGAAACAGTCACAGTGACCTAATCTCCACAAGTACCTGTGTCCCTCAATACAGCTGATGTCTGAAACCAAGTGGGTTGGACATGAAAGATTTCAAAGGAGAGAGGGAGCAAAGCAGCCACACGGACAAGGTCTAAAGACAAGAAGAGAAAGATGGTCTGAAAGGAAGAAACTTCCTGGTTCCAACCCTGAAGACCCTGTGGGTCACAGTAGCTCACAGAGGAAAGACACCCTCAATTTCTTGGGATATAGCAGAAGTAGATGCCAGGAGGATGAGCCAGAAGGTTATTCATGATCACAAAAGCATCAAACAAGACAAGACAATTGAATCTAAAGAGCAAAAAAACACTGATCTGTCAATTCTTTCCCAAAGTGCTCTCATTGCTCCATCTCACCAATTGCACAGTGACCAGGTCTGATGAGAGCCCAAGCCCAGCTCGCTCACACACCCTCCAGGAGGAGTAGGGTGACTCCAGGCCCCTCCACCTCTCCCTCATCACAGGGGTCCTGAGCAGCACTAAGCACAAAAGGCCTGAAATAAGATAAATGAGTCAAAGTCTTATACCAGTCCAAAATGCTCCAAAAGTTCCTGATTCACTTTGCAAGAGGCCGTGTCCCTGCTGAAACAGGGGACCTCCAGGAGCCCAGTTAAGCTTTCCAAATGGAGGTTGGCAATTACTTTTGTTTCTGCACTGTTAATTCACCACACAGTGCAAACAGCACAGTTTTGTGGGTTTTTTGAATTTATTTTATTTAGCCTGCAGAGTCAGCCTTAAAAACACAGACCATGAAATTGCCATCATGGTGGGTTTTACTGCCAGCCTCCTTCTACATCTTCTAAGTCAATTCTGTCCCCTTTAAATAGGAGGGGGTGGAAACCCAAGGAAGAAAATTTCAATTCTGCCTTGGCTTTATCCAGTAGCAACAACAACTGGTTTTGGTTCATTTCAGAACCCAAGTGGATACAAAAAATGAGAGGGTCTCAGACTCCTAGCTGGGTGCTGGCACCCAAGAAATTAGAGGAGAAAAGCTACATTTGTCAATGTCAGATGTGGAGGCTGAACACAGAAAGGGGGGGGAGTTGCTTTGTTGAGTTTTCTTTGTTTGTGGTTCTTTAAATATGGCTTTGAAGAGGAGCCACCTTAGAAACTGAAAATGAGAGAAAGAAGGGAGAGGAAAGATGAAAGAAAAGAAGAAACGAGAGCCCAATCTCGATGCTCACAAGGGGAAAAAAAGGAGCAGGGGGTAGAACTCGAGGATCAGATTATTTTAGCAATAATCTAGATTAGAAGTTATCCAAATACAGACTGCCACACAAAAACATGCCATACACAGGGAAAAGCTGTGAGCATTGCTTTAAAAGTCCAGGATAGAAGAAGTATATCCCTATCAGCCTCTTCATCTCTGTCACAGGATTAGGGCACTGGCACACAACGTCATGGGTTTGCTGGGAAAGCTCTCAGCTACACCATAGCCTGCCTTCTAATTTAATTCTTCAGACTTCTAGAGGGACAAATAAGAGCCTAATTTTAGACCTCTCATCTGTTTTTGATATTAAGGAAATAGATAAATATGTCAAAGTTCTTCTAGGTCACACACTGCACTGGGACCTGAGGAGAAACTTCTATCAATCACACAATCTAAACTAGACAGATACTCCAAAAGAAAAAAGATTTTTTTTTTACAATTATCTTAACTTTTTTCAGGCTGAACCTTCACCCTTACTTATACAAAGTCGGCCTCAAAAGTCAGTTTAGAGAACTGGCAGGTTTGGGTCATACTCTTTTACAGCTTGGGTTCTTGTGATCTTGAGAGAGCTTTTGGTAGGACTCCTGGCTTTTCAGCATGAAAGTAGCTGGCAAAGCACCTCAGCTCCCTACAACTCCTCAGCAAGCCCAGAGGGGCACTTTTTCACATCAAAATCTTCACTAGGGTTGGTGGCAGCCATGGAGGTAGCTCCTACTGCCCCAAATCTCTCTGCCCCCCAGGTTCATTATGTTTCCTCTCCCTTCTTGGAGCTCTCCCCGTGCATCCTGCCCTGCAGGTCACAAGCTCCTCTCTGTGCCAGAGCAAGAAGGGGGTAAGTAAGCAGAGGGAGCATCAACACCCTGTCCCCTTCTGCCAACTGGGATGCTGGAAATTCATCTCTGGAGCCAGAAGCTACTCGGGGGTACATGGCTCACTCTCTAAAGGGCATCTGTGCACCACGTCTTGCTCTGCGTTGGTGGGAAGAGACCCAGAAGTGAGGGGACACCCAACTTTCCTTCCCTCCACCTCCCCAAGGAAAAAAGCAGCCCAGGGAGTGGGGAAGGGGATGGAGGGCGGGACGGCTCTGCCTACCTCTGCCTGGTGATGAGGTTGATGTAGTGCCTCAGCGCCGAGTAGTATCTGGCCATGTCCTCTGCGGGGGCGTCCTCGCCGGGACTGTCCGGTTTGGAGGGGTACGCCTCCGCCAGCGTCCCCAGGCACACCAGCAGCGACAGGGCGAAAGTCAGCACCGACATCCAAAGCCTCACGGTGCCCTGCATCTGCACGGTGGGATGGGATGGGGTAGGATGGGGGACAGCCACCGTCAGCATCTGCCCCGACGGCGGAGCCAGCGCAGCCACCTCCCCCTCCAAAGCATCCCATCCCGTCCCATCCCATCCCGGGCCGCCCCCCGTCCCCATGTCCCTCCCTCCTCCCCGTTCCGGTGCCGGTGCCGTGCCCAGCCTGCCCCGTCGCGGCACTCACGGCGGCGGCTGCAGCGGGAGCGTCTCGTCTTCTGCCCGTGGGTCGGAGCTCACGAGTGCGGGGCTCCGCGCCTCGCCGGGCTGTTTTAAGGCTTCCCCGGCAGGCAGGAGGGGCCTCGGGCGATCACGCCTCGCCTGCTCCGGTCCCCTCCACC
>VZTY01000371.1:2579-31126 GCA_013400935.1 Turnix velox | reverse complement strand
GTTCTGCATATTATCAAAGATGATCCAAGGGTTCGAGCAACTGCCTTATGAAGACTGAAGGCTTAAGGAGTTGGGGCTGTTCAGTCTGGAGGAGAGAAAGCTCAGGGGGAACCTCAGAGTAACTTAGCAGTACCTGAAGAGGGCTACAGAAATGCTGGGATAAAAGTTCTTAATGGCTGGACTAGAGTAATAGATGTAAATTGAAGAGAGTAGATTTAGGCTGGATAGAAGAAAGAAGAGGGTGCTCCATGAGGAAGGGCTTTTAGTTAAAGGGGGACTTTCCTTACCAGAGGTCAGGATTTTTATTATATTAATTGTGATGGAAGTTCAAGGGACTTCCTTTCTGACCTGGTGAGCAGTTCTACGTATTACTTTACTTCCCTTCTCCTTATTATCACAGTAGGAACTGTGTTAATAGCAAATACCAAAGAATTATTTTCTCCCCATCACCACACATTCACATGTATGTATTCTCAGCCATAATTGAAAGAAAACAAAAATAAGATAACCTTGCAGTTTATAGAAGTGTCTGGGAGATCCATTGGGATTCTGTTCATTGTGTTGTCGCCTCCAAAGTTTGCTGGTTGGGCCCTGGAGCCCTGCTCTAAAACAGCAGCAGCTTCATGACAGTTTGTTCACATTCAGCTCCCAGCTAATGAGTGTTGGTTGAGTAAACTTTCTTGCAGCAATCTGATCCACTTGGGAAGAACTTTCCCTGCTCCTTGTATATATGGAATTTCATGGCATTTGTCAATCCCTGTCAAACTGACATCTCACGGAACACTAGGCTAAGTGCCAGAGAAACTTGCCTGATTTCTGCAGCTCAATTTTAACTTTATTTCCTGGGGTTTTGTTTGGTTTTGGTTTTTTGGGTTTTTTTTTGCTTTACATTTATCTCATATTTGGCTTGTTAGCATGGCATCTCCCAGGGATATTGAAGCAACTGCAGTATTTTGCTGCCTAATACTTTAATTGCCATTTGTTCAAGAGCTGAAGCCTACAGTGCATTTTAGCTTTATAGAGGTCTGGGGTCCACATTATAAACACTCCATTTACACATGCTAAAGGGAGCAGTTTAATATTAATTTAGTATTTAGCCAGATGATCCTTTCCTGTTATTTAAAAAGGAACTTTTCCCCTGATATCAAAGTTCATTCGTGGTGTTAAACCAGACTGAGCAATGCTGTGTTTTACCCAGAGCCATACTGAAACACTTCAGTTAAATTTAGACTTGCAAATGAAATTATGGGTGTTCCCTTGGCTTAAAGCCAGCTGCCATGGAATTCTTTGTGTCCATGCTAAATCTGAACCTACCTCCCCAAAACAGCATGGCCATAGCTAAACAGCCAGTGGAGACACTGGTCCTAGTGCTGTTTGCTCCAAGTCAGTCCTTAGAGACTTCAGCCAGATTTATTCCAAGGACTACTCTAACAATTTGGCTCTACAGGAAGTCACATTCAGTGCTGCTTCATGTTTCCTCTCTCATTTGTGGATTAAATAGTAATGAGTGCTATTTACTAAATTTATCAGTCTTCTCAATTTTCCTTAAAACTCCGTCCTTTGTCCCCATTGCTAAACTTGGTTGTTTCTGAGCCTCCTTCCTGGGTTACAGGATCAGCAGAAACACTAGCAAGGTTTTTCCCCTCCAATGGCATTGACTCTCAGGGAAGTGATGTAGTGACTGAAATTTTGGACCCACATTCATACCTGAACAAACCCTAGAAAATGAACAGAAGAAGGTACATGGCACTATTCCAGTTTCCTCTCTACCTGTCCCAACCTTAACAAACAAAGGAAAATATCAACAACACTTTCAAACATTTCTTTTAAGTAAAATATTATTTTTAATTCAGACGGTGGCTTCTTTTTGAGATGAATAGTATGTGAATATAAAATTCTTGAAAGAAACAGAGTGGTGGAAACTGGTATATTGAGTAATGAAAATCTAACTGAATTCGAATTTCTTATCAGTCACTGAAGATTGCTGGTCTACAGTGTGGACAATCACAACTAAATCACTTTTGGAATAAATGCAGACAATTAGATTTCAGGAGCTAGAAAGGTTTATTTAGCTAATTTTTTTTCTGATTTCTTTTGGTTTTTTACAATAAACCAACATAGTTTTCTCTGATAAACAAGAGTTAAGTAATACCTTGAAGTGACAGTGACATGGCTGTCATTGCCATTTAATAATAAAAATCTTTTCCAGATGGATCAAATAAGGTATTTGATGGAATTTGCCATCAATCAGAATGTTCCTCTTCACCTCTGTGGGTTGATTTTTTTTTTCTGACAATTGTTTTATTTCATATAATTGCTCACTTACATGGAATCATCCAGTGACTGCACCAAGGCAGGAGAAGAAATTGTACTGATGTCTCCACCAGTCCGAGCAGCTGAGAAAATGAAAAGCCATTCCATAACGAATGTTTGGAGCAGAGGGAAAATGATGCAGAGAGAAAAAATACAAAGGAAGTGAGGGAAATGCAACAACTCAGCAACAGCTCCTCTGTGCATTTGTCCATTTTGCATTCATATGAAAGCTGTATTATTTTTCTTTCTCTTATGCTGCCTTCTTACGGTTTTCTGATATTAACCCTAAACATTTTCTCACCTTTACTGATCATCTGACAGCCTTAGCTTCGCTCATTAATCTTCTGAAATCATGCTACATAAATCCAGCATATGCCAGTAAAAATAGCCACCACCGGTGTGGTGGTGTCCCTTCTTTTTCTTCTCCAGAGAGCCTCTCTTCAGCAGTTTATTCTTTACTCATGGAGGTGATAGAAGGGATTTACCTGGATGTTTCTGTCTTTTTACTTTAGGATGTAAATACTATAGGGGAAATTGAAGGAAGCAATTCTTGCCTTTCTTGACTGTATCAAGCCCCCTTCTCTGTCTCCGGGATGACCTGAATCAGTGCAAACCCATGAGATTAAATAGAGAAAACACTGAAGTCTACCCTTACAAGAATCTTTTCCCAATTCAATTCATTCATGCACTTTGTGAAAGCATCTTCCTTTCTTTCATATCAGCACCTTTGAGCCCTTTAACATCTGCAATAACAATCGTAATCAAAGTTCAAAAACATTTCTCTTTCCTTATTGAACCTTGAATTGAATATTTGTGTGTTCCAGACAATATTCATATTCACACATCCTCCAAATAGCAACTTTGGTTCTAAACCCATGGAAGATCCATGCCTGGATGCAGAGTTACCTGAGAAATGCTCAGGCTACAGAATATCTGGAGTACTGTGTCCAGCTCTGGAGCCCTCAGCCCAAGACGGACATGGAGCTGTTGGAGAGGGTCCAGAGAAGGCCATAAAGATGATGGAGTGACAGGATGAGGGGCAGTGGTTTGAAATTAGAGCAGAGCAGGGTTAGGTTAGACATTAGGAAAAAGTTTCTCACCATGAGGGTGGTGAGGAACAGGAGCATGTTGCCCAGAGAGGTGGTAGTGGCCCCAACATTGCAGACGTTGAAGGCCAGGCTTGCTGAGGCTCTGAGCAACCTGATCTAGTGCAGGATGTCCCTTTCTACTGCAGAGGGTTGGAGTAGATGGCTTTGGAAAGTCTGTCCCTCCCAACCCTATGGTTCTATGATAGACACTGGTTCACAAACCTTTATCTTTAATGCAACACTTCATCTGATGATAAAACTGATATTAAATACAACTTTTGGCAGCATGCTAAAGGGTAGTAGCAAATGAAAAAGAAACTATTTTATTTCTAGGAAGGATGGAAAAATGAAGAATTGGCTCAAAGTAATTAGGAAAAAAAGCACCTAGAAACCACAAGTTCACAAAAAGCCCTCTGAACATTAGGGTGAACTCAGTCACCACTTGAGATCTAGCAAGTTATTTCCCTATTGTTCCATGTCAAATTCTTTTCTCTAACTACCAGTTTTCATTATGCTGGATTTTCCGTGGCAAACCCAAAGAATGGAAATGTCTTCTTTTATGCAGCAAACCCAGATTACCTTTCCCTCTTAACTGAGTTTTGAAATGACTGCAGTGAGTGTAAGAGTCTGTAGTTAGAAAAGGTCACTTCATCTACAGCTCAGAATAATGCAGAGGTTGGCACAGCCTGAACTGCAAACCTTGGGTGGCACAGCACACAATCCTTTGGGGAGGTCTTCTCTTAACATGTGAAAGCTCACTTTGTGTCTGCTGGAGTTACTTCCTATCATCAATTTGGCTTTTAATACTGACAGAGTGCTCAGAAAGAAAATATCAACTTCAAATTTGGAAAATCAAGGTAAATGAAACATAATTTCCATTGTTTCATGCCATAGACCTCTGCTTCCTATAGAAATTCTCCCTGAAAACTGTTTCAAATCTTGCAACTCCATAGTGTTTAGCATTTATTTGTGCCATTACAGCTCTTAATGCCTTTCTCCCCCCCCTTTCTTTTGTAGCTCTTTGGAATTTCAATAGGAAGCTGCATCAAAAGATTGTAGTTTAATGAACCTGGAGGTCAAATGATATTACTCTGTCACCTTAAAAGCAGTATTTTAATAAAATTATGCTGCACCAGTGGGATTTGCTTTCTTTCCATGCATGCTATTTAAATTAGCATGTCTTTTTGATTTTTTACTGGAAGGATTTTGTTCAGTGGGCTTATCAATTTGCCATTCTTCATAGGCTAAAAATGCCTTAATTCATGTTTATCAATACTTTAGATTAAGAAACGTTGTCAATTATATTTGCTGAGGTTTCTGTTAATACTTGCACTTTAAGCAACTAGAGTAGATTAAACACCATATGGAAGAAACCCAGTTTCTCTATATTATTAGAGACCTTGACTGGTTATTATGTAAACAACTTAATAAATCCACATAATATGAATCACCCTGGCTTAGACATTTGGCCAGATATTAAAAACACTGCAGTAGTTTATATAGTTGTCACAGCTGTTGCTGAGCAAATTGGCAAAATCATGATATTGAAGTTCCACAGACCCTCATGCAAAATCACAGCAACATACTTTAACTTGATGTATGAAAAGAACATACAATAGACCTCTAATGCCATAGTTTCTGCTGGTTGTCTGGGTGCAAGAAGGGAGGCAACAGATACAAACTGATGACAAAGACCTGACACCAGATTTTCTAACCCTCTATATCTCCAAAAAAAAGCTCACTCCACACAGAGCTCGTCATCCCTGCTCAATCACAGGAGTCAGATATACCAAACAGTGAGGTTTTTTTCCCCCACATGCCAAGTTAGACTTTTTGCAAAAGCCACTGAGGTCTGTAAGACTAATAATGTTGAGAATTCGGCAGTATTCAAATAGATCTTTTATCAACAACCTAATTAAGCCTACACACTTATTATCATGTAGAAAAGCCTCTGTTCAGAATAACACTTTATAATTGGGGAATCTGCACTTTTACATTTATTCTTTAGGTGATTAGCTGGCAGCTAGGAAGAAATGTAGGAGTAGCAAATGAGTGGGACAGAGGTTTTGTGTCTGAAAGAACCTTTGAGATTTTAAAATACTAGCTTGGACTAGTATCTGGCTACACTTTTTCCTTCTGAAAATACTCCTCCAGCCTCTTGAAAAAAATGAAAGTTTAGGTATATGTATAAAATAACATTTTCTTGATAAACTACAGTTAAAAAAAATCCTTTAACTCTTTCTTCAACTCATGTCTCTGCTATGAAATCTTCTGATAAGCCATTTCCTAGAAAATGCTGATTCATTCAGAAATTTGCTTCTATGTGTTAGCAGTCAGCAAGTCTTTCTCAGCCTGCCAGTGGATCACAGTGTAAAAATCTCACTTTTAAAAGCAATGTTCACCTACAGGGGCCCACAAGAAAGCTGGGGAGGGACTATTTGCCAGGGCATGGAGTGAAAGGATGTGGGGCAATGGTTTGAAATTAGAGCAGGGCAGGGTTAGCTTAGACATTAGGAAAAGATCCTTCACTATGAAGGTGGTGAAGCACTGGAACAGGTTGCCCAGAGAGGTGAAGGAGGTCCCATCCCTAGAGACATTCAAGGCCAGGCTTGCTGAAGCTCTGAGCAACCTGATCTAGTGCAAGATGTCCTTGCTTATTGCAGGGGGTTGGACTACATGGCTTTTGAAGGTCTCTTCCAACCCAATACATTCTATGAATGAGAGACAGGACTGTTAAGGCAAGGGATGGATTAATATACAGTTAGAGTAGATGTGAGAATTCCCTGTCTGGAGAAGTATTCCATAGTTCAGACTGCACTGGTCTCTTTACCTCTTCCAGCACTGTGCTGTTCCTGCTAGTGCACAAATAAATCTCCTTTCTTTTTCTTCTCCAGAGAGCCTCTCTTCAGCAGTTTATTCTTTACTCATGGAGGTGATATAAGGGATTTACCTGGATGTTTCAGTCTTTTTACTTTAGAATGGAATGACTATAGTCCATATATATAGGAAATTGAAGGAAGCAATTCTTGCCTTTCTTGATCTATCTCCAGGATGACCTGAATCTGTGCAAAACCATGAGATTAAATAGAGAAAATGCTGAAGTCTGCCCTTCAAGAATCTTTTCCCAATGTGTTGTTTGTGGTCATGCAATCCCCATGAGCACCTGAGTCCCCCCCCTAGTTCTCAGCTACAAGCAAGGGCTGAACCAGGGCAAGAGCTGGTTGAGGAACAGCGAAGTAACATCATGATCTCTGCACTGTGAGAAAGGATGTTTTTCTTTTTTGGAGTTTCATTCATATTGGTAGTTGCAGAGATTATTAGGGACAGTCCAGGGCACAGAAACGGCTGAGCATGTCTTTTAAACAGAAAGGATTTTCAAGTCTTAGTGCACCAGAATGCATTGGAAGTCGGGTTATTATTAATAAATTCTGGAAAAACCAATCTCAACTTTTAAACATGCATAGAGAGGTGTCAAGTTTCCTCTATAATAACACAGTATTTTACTGAAGAAACCTTGTAATGGTTTTAAAATGCTTATCCATGCTGACTGCAAAAGTGTACAACTGCCAAATCTATAACTATCTGGCTCAGCCATGTTTATTCTATATTTGTGTACATTCTATTGATACTATCTCAAATATTTAGCCTTTTTTTAAACACTTTGTTTATTTCTCAAGAAGAAGAAATCATGTGCAATGATTCAGAATTTCTGTTGTTCCAGTGCACTCTCAAATCACTCTTGAAGACCTTGGTCCATTGGCTTTTCTACACTGCTTCTACAACTAAAATTCTTGCCCATTTCTGGTCTGGTTTTCTCTTGCTACAGTACCTTCTCCCTGTTCTCTAATTTAGCCTGACTTTCCACCATTTACAAAATGAGACCAAATTGGAGAATCGAGCCAAAGTGCTTCAGCAGTCCCAGAAGTTGGAAGGGACCTTAAAGATCATCGAGTTCCAAACCCCTGCCATAGGGGGCACTGATAAATCAATGAATCTTGTTCTATGTGTCTATGTATAGAAAGAAGAAAATTTGGAACTAGCATTCTTCTTTTTATCTTAAATACATTTACCTTTATATTTACACCTAGGTCTTCATCATTGTCTCTTGCCTCCTAGGAAGGAAAATTTTCTAATCAGTTCCCTCCCACTGCACTGACATTTTTATTTGTAGAAATAAAAGAACAAAACCTCCAACCACTGGGTGATTCAACATAGTTGAGGGCAAAGTGAGCATCTTCCCAAATTAACATGACACAAAGGAAGCTGCTATTCAGCAGGTTTTTTCCCACTGGCAGATGCTACTATTTCTGAGGGAAATAGTATTTCTGGGGATGAAAAGCTTTTAACTGGACAAAGAGAGAAACAGGGCTCAAAGTATCAAAAAGACATCTTGAAAAAGAAAAGAAATTTTAAAAAACCCTCAGTGTAAATTATGACCTTGAAAATGTATTTCTGTTTGGGGTGAAGGCACGTCTAATCATACAGTATTTATTATTCACTTTGTTGGACCCATTACAGCATGTTTAGTGAGAATTAGAATTCAAATTTTCAGAGTAAGAACACAGAATATGACCCTTCTCAGGGGAGTTAAAGTAACCCTTAAAAAGGTTAAAATGATATGGTGGAATGGAGGCATGGATACAACTGCAAGACGGTCTTCCAAGATTTTTTTAAAACAAGTAAAATGTGGGAAATTACAAGTATTTCCATTGGGGACCACAGAGTGCACAACACTGCAGCCATGCTGTTTTGCAGATACTGAAGTAAATATAGTACATCTGCTGTACAGCATCAAGATAATATATCTCAGTGTGAAGTTCCATCATGATTATGTGAATTCAGCTTTTCTTCTGTATATTCCACTTCCTCCTCTTCATTATCTTTCACAGCAGAAAAACTGTCATTAGCAAACAAGCAAAAAACAAAAACCCAAAACATAACCCATCTATCCTGGTGCTACAATAAAGAAATGAGAAGAATTGTGGTTTGAGTGTTTCCATGTTAGAAGATTAATACATTTTTGGGGCTTGTAAACTCTTAGAGGTTATTTTTGTTTGCACATAACTCCCCTAAACATGAGTTTACCCAAGTTGTGATGATTCTACCCAGTCTGAGAGGGAAAATGTTTGCTCATTTCTCTCAGTGCAACAGTAATTCACTGGCAGGGCATGGGTGGGGAAATGGTTATAATCAGCATGTTTGCCCCAACATTAAATAAAAGGCAAATAATTAAAGGCTTTATGGAAATATGCTGTAGTTCAGTACTGTCATATTGGTTTTGATACTGTCACCTGACAAAGATTTGGATTTCCCATATGAGAATCATATTAAAAAAGAATTATTTCTCTCTCCATTGGAGTGAGTAAAATTGTGTATTGCCTGGTGCAATGTAAGATATCAGCTCAGTTGTATGGAGGAACAGTAGAGGGAAAGGAGAAGTAAAAAGGAAAAGAGAAGCATTTCCTGACAAGCAATCTTATGAGATCTTTCTCTTGCTAGCTGTCCACTGTATGAAATAAAATCACAACGTGGTCAGCAAAAGAATAGAGAATGGGATACTGGAAGACTTTTCCCATAAAGATTTTCCTCACATGGCACACTCAAATCAAGGGTTTCAAAACTTCCATTATTGCAAGCAGAAGCTTGTTATTAATGTGTTTTCCTTTTTCAGAGCCTCTTCACTGAAATAGAATTCAAAACCCATGCTGTGACTCTGCAATATTGTTCACTGTGAGAAACTATTTTGTTCTGCCTCCAAGGCAATACATTTTTATGTTTCATTTTGCCCTGGGTATATACAACACTTGTTTATGTCCTTAAAATGTCTTTTAGAGAGATTGATTTCAATGCATCCCCACTAAATCCAGCTATGAAGATTTAATTCTCTCCCTCATGCATCAAGACAACATTTACATTTTATTTTGGTACTTCATATTTCTACTAGGTAATGGTGGACACAGTATCTGATCACATTCCTCGGAATATATGCATCTATTTGTTTCATGTTCTCAGTGTAGCTTTAATTATATAATTTTACTTAAAGTTTTATTGCTAGCTTCAGATCACTCTTTAGCCTCAAGTGCCGTTGCTAAATTTACATCTCCAGTAAATTAGGTTTGTGTAAATAAATGCTTTTTCCTCTAAGAAAAAAATACTAGTAAATGGTGCATGAACATTTCAGAAAGATTGTTATTTGTCTTGATGCTACTGCTTTGGAAATTAATATAATTCAAGGTCTAACATACACATGTAGGAAGATCTGTTTGTCTGCTCTTCTCTGTTTTCATTTCTTGTGGACCTGAGGAAAGAAAGCAGGAGATGGGTTTGATTCCTCTGCCTGCTCAGGACAGTAGGGACCCTGAGGGCAAACTGCAGAAGTTTCTAAGCCCAGAGAGTGTTTTGCTCAACATGAATGCTGTTTGTTCTAACATACAATTTTGTAAAAACAAGGGGATTCCAAAGGAAAAAAAAAAAAAAATAGTCTTTCTCAGTATAATTCTGCTTGTTTCTCAAGCCCTTCAGACACTTATGATTGACTTAATTCATGTCAAATATAGTTGCAGGGGGAGAAATTTTCCCCCTTATCAGGAGATTACTATCCTTTCCAAAATCTAAATGACATTTGATTCCAAACACACTGAGTATGATCAAGTCACCCATCAGCTGCAAGCAATATGTTAATGGCCCTATGCACTTAAACATATTGGCTTAAATCAGCAGCCTATTTAAACCTCTTTTTTTTTTTAACTTATCTATAACCTCTGGAGTTGCTTAATAGTCAGGCAAAGAGCATGATAAAAGTTGTATAAAATATTGTCAAGCATAAATGACAACGTCTGCTGTGCATTACTTGGCTTTCATGGTGAATGGATAGGAAAGAGCATCTCCAGAAATTTAATGAGTTTTGAAGGCAGAGCATAAATAGAAAAAAATTCAGGAAGATTATCAGCAAAGAAGTTTCTTACTTCAGTAGGTTTTCATTCTAGACAGAGATTATCTGCTAGTGAAACGCCCAATAAAGGAAAGTTTTGCTTGGATAAGTCCATTATTGCAGATAAGCCCCTGTAGCTGAAACTGCACACTTTAATTTTCCATTACTAGGCTGCGCCTCCTCAAAGTTGCAAGGAATTGCCATTTAATAAAAAATAAATATTTTGCTAAATTAAAATTGGGAAAATAATCACTCTAGCCTTTAAATCAGAGTTATGCCAATATGCTCGTGCTTTTGTTTGTTTTGTCTTTCTCTACCCAAGCACATTTCTTTATTTATTGATGTATTGTAACCTACAGACCAGAATTATTTTGCTATCAAAGCTGTTACCCATCAGAGGAGAAAATATATTTACTTGAGAAAAACATAACTTTCAGCATATACCAAAACCAGACTGAATCACAAAATATCTGGAGGTTGAAGGACCTCAAAAGATCATATAGTCCAATCCCCCTGCTGGAGAAGGAACATCCAGACCAGTTCACACAGGAAGGTGTCAGGTGGGGTTTGAATCTCTCCAGAGAAGGAGACCCCACACCCTCTCTGGGCAGCCTGGGACTCTTCTCTCACACTGATAACGTTTTTTGCTCTATTTCTGTGGAACTTCCTGTGTTCCAGCTTGCACACATTGCCCTGACTTCTGTCATTGGTGGTCATTGAGAAGAACCTGGCTCCATCCTCCTTTTAAACATTTATAAACATGAATGAGGCCACAATGTCTATAATCATCCAATGATAAACACTTCCTTGAATACAAAGTATTTCTTACTTTTCTTGTCTCAAAAGGCTCATCAGAGCATTACCACTACTTCAGATACAATGACAGTAAAAATCACAGAATATCAGGGATTGGAAGGGACCTAAAGAGATCATCTGGTGCCATCCCCCTGCTGGAGCAAGAACACCCAGACCAGGTCACACAGGAAGGCATCCAGATGGTTTCCAGAGAAGTAGACTGTACACCCTCTCTGGGCAGCCTGTGCCACTGTTCTGTCACACTCACTGTGAATAAATTTTTTCTCATATTTCTGTGGAACCTCCTGTGTTCCAGCTTGCACACATTGCCCTGACTCCTATCACTGGAGGTCACTGAGAAGAGCCTGGCTCCATCCTCCTGACACTCACCCTTTACATATTTATAGACATGAATGAGGTCACCCCTCAGTCTCCTCCAAGCTGATGAGACCCAGCTCCCTCAACTTTTCCTCATAAGGGAGTGTGCTGGCTCTGTCAGGGATGGAGGAACTGCAGATACAGCCGGAAATGGCGGCGGGCTGGACAGGAAGTGACGCAGTTTATGCGTGCGGAGTGGGACCTTGAGGTGACCGCGTGTTGGAGTAGGAAGCTTGGGGAGGCCGCGCCTCGTATCGTGTGGCGTGTGTGTATTCCCTCACTCCTCTTAGTGTTCTTGTCTTGTTACCGTTGTCATATTGTTAAACTTTGCTCCTGTTGCGTTTGTCTCAACTCACCCACGAGGGTTATTTTATCTTTATTTTCCCACTCGCGGCCTGCTCCCCACAAAGGGGGCAGCCGCAGAAAGAGGCACTTGGTACTTTCTTCTTGCTGGAGTTGAAGCACCACGGGAAGGTGTTCCTCTTCTGCATCTTCCTGGATCTGCGCTGGTCTCTCTCAAGCTCAAAACTGGACTAAATGCTCCAGATGTGGTCTCAGCAGGGCAGAGTAGAAGGGGAGGAGAACCTCTCCACCTACTGACTACAACCCTTTTAACACATCCCAGGATGCCATTGGCCTTCTTGGCCACAAGGGCACATTGCTGGCTCATGGTCAGCCTGCTGGCCACCAGGACACCCAAGGTCCCTTTCTCCTACACTGCTTTCTAACAGCTCAGTCCCCAAATTATACTGATACATGGGGTTGTTCTTGCCCAAATGTAAGACTCTACACATGCCCTTGTTATATTTAATTGAATTTATCCTCCCACAACTCTCCAGCCTGTCGAGGTCTCAGCACAGCCTTCTGCTGTGTTGACCACTACTCCCAGCTTGGTGTCATCAGCAAACTTGCTGACCGTGCACTCCAGTCCCTCATCTAAGTCACTGATGAATGGAATATTGAATGGTACTGGCCCCAGTACTGATCCTTGAGCAACCATTATGAACTGATCTGAAATTGTTCCCCACAAGTAATTATCAAATTTCATTTCTATCCTCTTTTACATGCTCGTTAATTCAGAAAACTGTTTTGAAAGGCTGTTGGTTTTGTTATAGAAGGAATATTCTCACTATCTAAGAGAACTACATTTGTTGTGTCCACATGTTAAGAGGAATATCCATTCCCTTGATGAAAAAATAGGTGAGAAACATTTCTGCCATCCCACTATAAATTTTAAATCTGACTTAGCTCTTCCCATTTTACATGTTATTTTTTCTGATATATTTTTGTATGATTGTGGTGCTTGGCAATTAAAATGTTGGGTTGGTGGTTGAACTTGCTGATGTGATAGGTCCCTTCCAGCCTAGGTAATTATGATAACTGTGATTCATTCTGAGCACAACAGAATTTACAGATGGCGTTGAGGTAGTGCAAGCAGTAAAAAATGGGGGCTGATTTGTGGTGGTGTGGGGCAGGGCTCAGGGAGTAGTTACCATGGCAACCAGGGTCAGCTGACCTGGTTAGCTACCCTATGAGGAGGCATGGATAGGTAAGGTGACCCAAAGTGGCCAATGAGGTGCTCCATCCCACCTGTCACACACTAGAAAAGCAGAGGGAGGACACAACTGAGGTTGGCTCCTCTCCAGTTGGTTCTTCTGTGGGGGTGGTCTTCAGCTCTTCTCCAGTGCATTGCCTCAATGGCTTGTTTTCTTCAGTGACTGACCTCTGAGGAGGACTTTTTCAGGTCCTCTGCCTTTTTCCTCCAGTCAGTGTGTTCCAGTTCCCTTTCGTCTCGGAGTCCAGTCTGTATCTTCTCATTTGCCTGACCATGATGTCTCCCTGGGAACATGGTATGGTTTTGTGTATATTTCTATATATTATATCAATTTCATTTTTATTTTATGGCTTTGCTCAAGTAGTTTAGAGTTGTTTTTTTCTGAACTCACAGAAAATTTTAAAAGAGCATCTGTTGGCTTGTCATTAGCCAACCCAGCCTGAACCACGACAGGATTGCAGATGGATTTGCTGAGAATGAATGAGAAGATAATTAAGCTGTGGGTGAAATTAATTCTATTTAAGAAAGGTAAAGCACATGGAGATAAACAGTTCAACTTGATCTGTAGAATGAAGGGCTGGAAGCTCACTGCTAATGCTCTGGAATGAGCTCTTGAGTTACATTAGATAATTCCCTCAGAAGTGCCATTTCTGTGCAGACTTTGCTTAGGAAAAGGAGTTGAAAAGTTCAGAATAATTAGCAGAGGAGTAAAGAGCAAAGCATCATCAGGCTGCTTAACAAATCCAAGGGGAAGTCAGTACATTGTGAATACCATCTCTATAGGCATTTATTCAAAAAGGGAAAACAAATGTACCTGCCAGTCTAGTAAATCTTCCCTATGTTATAAAAATAATTATAGATAGCAAATATGCTCTGAAGTTGTATTTGCTAGCTATAAATCACTGCCAAAATGTCCATTACTGTGATATGATACATAAACATGCTGCAGTTTGAAGTTCACTTATGAATTCATCTATGACTAAGAGGCTGCACCATTTCTTCTGTGAAAAATGTTTGTTACTTTGTTCAGCTCCGTGTGTTTCATCTTGGAACATTGTATCATATGTCCAGAGATGACTGAAAATGAGACTCTCATCATTTCAACTCAAATGTTGTAAGCTGCTTCTTCCCAAAAAATAAGGGGAAGACTTTCAGAGGAGTAAATCTTTCTGGATTTCTCTAGTCTTCAACCTGGGCTTTGATAGTGTGTGCCAAACTACATAATATGGGATCAGAAAGAGCGAGGTAGAGGATTTGTGCTTTCAGGTTTTTGATCCACCTAATCTCAATACAGGCCAAATCCCAAAGCCCACTATTATCTCAGCCTGGGAGGATTCCCCCAGACTTCAAGTAAGATCTCAGTTAATGCTTCCGATTGTTTGGATCAGGATGAATGAAACTGAAAAGTCATCTCCAAGTATCATTAATTCAGCATAGAACATGTACATCAGTTGATTGGAACCTTTTCTGTTTGGATAATTTAATGTCATCCAGGAGCTGAAGAACACATCCCTAAAATGATTCTGTTGATATGTAAAGTGAGATGCTAATCTGTTAAAAAACTGCTTTTCTCAAGGAGATAGCAGCATGTCATACCTTTGTTAATCTTTTGCCTAACAGTAGACATGATTTTTAAAAGATGCTAAAAATCTATGGACTGTAGCTACCAACAGCAAAAGTGCCCATTCCACATCAACTTTGCAAGTTAATTGTAATGTTGCACTTAAAACAAGTGAGACATTCTCTGACATAGAAAAGGATGTTAGTGGAGTAACACAAATCATTTCATTTAAAATTCCCTCAACCTATATTTCCTTATCAATTTAGTCATCCCTGAGGGCATCCCAGATCATCTATGATGTTTAATTGGAGTTCAGTCCTTGGAAATAAAAATATGACTGTGTACTGAAGGAGTTGGGGGTGTTCAGCCTAGGGAAGAGAAGGCTCAGAGGGGACCTCAGAGTAGCTTCTCAGTACCTGAAAGCGGCTACAGAAAGGCTGGGGGTGGACTTTTTAATAGGATATGTGATGGTAAGACTAGGAATAACAGATGTAAATTGAAAGAGGGGAGATTCAGACTGGATATAAGAAAGAAATTCTTGACAGTGAGGGTGGTGAAACACTGGAACAGGTTGCCCAGGGAGGTTGTGGATGCCCCTTCAATCCCTGGAGGTGTTTAAGGCCAGGCTGGATGAGGCATTGAGCAACCTGGTCTAGTGGGAGTGGTCTCTGCTTGTGGCACGGGAGTTGGAACTCTATGATCTTGAAGGTCTCTTCCAACCCAAACTATTCTATGATTCTATACTTTGTAATTCCACATTGCATTCAAATCTTTAAAAAAATGTTTGAGATTTTAAAGTCCTTTTAGGTGGTTTTGAAGGAACTGCCTAAACTGGGAAATCTAGGTTTAGCTGTAGGTTAAGCAGTATATGTTGCATAATTCTTTGTGGATAAAAAGATAATATACTTTCTATATCTTGCTGTAGGTCATGCACAGAAATGCACGCTTGAGGGAGACTTAGTAGTTGAATGGCACTTGTGTGAATAAACGAACAGTATTGGTTTTCAACAAGGGTACATTACTAGTTAGTGATGGAACACTTCTTCCCCCCTCCTCAAGTACAAGCATTTAGTATTGCTGTTGTCCTTGAAAAAGAGTGTTCTGACACAGGATATTAAAAAATCTGGAAGCACTGTCACTAAAATGAAGCATTACATGTAGCTGTTCACTGGAGTTTTCTCTGAAAGGGAATGATAGATCTGTTAGGGACCCTAAGATGATTATTTCACTGTTAATTAAGACTTGAATTTTAAATGTACTCAATATGCCTTAAATTTGAGCTCACTATTTGTCAGAGCAACTTACGTAAAAGCTTAGGAGTGGAAATTTTGGAAGTACCCATTTAGACACAAACATTAGCAAGAATAGAACCATTGTGTAGGTAATGATTTTCAAACCTGAAACAAGACATAACCATGGAAACAGCTGATTTTCCTCTGTTCAAGTGTCTCCTTTTTTCTAAGTTAGGAATCTATATTCATTTTTTATAAAAAAAAGAAACAGAACAAAGCCAAGTGTTCAGCTTTTGGTAGCGGGAGGCTAGGAGGAGCCAAGGCCAAGATGGAAAATGGGGAGAACATTTGCAAACAACCCACATCACTGAGTTCTGTGCATAGAAAACTTGTGTCTATCAGTGTGGCAGTTCCTTCCTTCCTAAGACTATTAATGTCTTGAGTTAACAAGAGATGTAGAGTTCTATTAATAGTAGTGAAGAGCCTTTGATTCTTCCTTTATAGCACTAATGAGGCATTTCTTATCTGCTGAAGGGAAGAGATTTTTAATTCTTCACTCTAACACCATGGTTGGGCTCTGTAGCTGCAGATCCTGAGCTTCTGGTTGATCATTTGCTGGCTTTCAGCATCAGAGACAATTTTCTGGATCAAATCCCCAGAATATCACAGCCCTTTAATTGGGGCCCTGGCAAAAAATAAAAACTTAGAGGGTCATAAACTTTGATTCAGTTAAACTATAAAGTAGGCAAAATGACATACACGCCCACACAAAATCAGGACAGTCTCTCATCCTTTCCTTCACTGATTAATAGGCTCATTTTCTGTTGCACATCTGAGGCATTAGAGTAGGCAACTCTTGGAGCTCTTGTGCATCTTAAAAGATATCAGTTCCTCACCTTTTTTTCATCTGGAAAAGTATTGGCACAGAACAGTCCATCTGATCATTGTCTGAAGATGCCATGGAAATATTTGTGCACGCTATTGTAACCCTCTGCTGATGATGAACTATAGAGAATTATTTTCTCAGATTTTTCCATGTTGCCTTCACCATCTCTTCACATCTACCAGCATCAGAAGCATAAGAAGGAAATGAGAACAGCTCCTGACAGGTTACCTATCAATTCTGCTAGCACCAGTTGTCACTTGAATAAATTTAAATTTTTCAATAATAAATGAGAAATTCCAGCAAACTAAAGGCAACTTGAAAAGCAGATGCTAATTTTGCATTCATGCTCCTTTGAAAATAAGAACCTAAACACTCACATAACAAAACCAGCAAAACAAAAGAAAGCATGGTTTGGTTATTCTCTGATAAGAAAGGAACTATTAATATTAGAATCACAGAATCATTCAGGTTGGAAGGGACCTTAAAAATCATCTAGTTCCAACCCACCTGCCATGGGAGGGAAACCTCCCACTAGACCAGGTTGCTCAGTGCTTCATCCAGCCTGGCCTTAAACACCTCCAGGGAGAGGGTATCCACAACCTCTCTGGGCAACCTGTTCCAGTGTCTCACCACCCTCTCAGTAAAGAATTTCTTTCTTCTATCCAGCCTAAATCTACTCTCTTCAGTTTGAATCTATTACTCCTAGTCCTGCCATCCTGTACCCTATTAAGGGTACAGCCTTTCTGTAGGACCCCTTCAGTTATTGAGAAGGTACTATGAGCCTTCTCTTCTCCAGGCTGAACAACCCCAACTCCCATAGCCTGTCCTTGAAAGGAAGTTGCTCCAGCCTTCTCATTATCTTTGTGGCCTTCCTGTGGACCTTCTCCAACAGCTCAATGTCCTTATGTTGAGGGCTCCAGAACTGGACACAGTAACTCCAGGTGGGGTCTCACAAGAGCTGAGTAGAGGGGCAAAATCACCTCTCTTGATCTTCTGGTCACACTTCTCTTGATGCAGCCAAGGATTAAGTTGGCTTCTAGGCTGCAAGTGCACACTGCTGGCTCATGTTGAGTGTTTCATCTAATGACACCCCCAAATCCTTCTCTTCAGAGCTGCACTCAAGCCAGTTCTTTTCACTTTGTGCTCTTGAAACAACCTGCATGTGATAATCTTTCTCAATGTCTCTGTAATTATCAGTCCATGTTGTTTTTTCAGCTTTGGGTATGTTCACGTGACAGATGACCATGTCAGTTTGATCTAAACCTTCCTGTCTTGGAGCTCTGATGTTGCAAAGACAAATGATCCTTCTCTTTCCATTTTCTATTGGGCAGTGGTTGTGTTTTACTTCTCTACAGCCTTCAGCAAAATAAGGACCCCTGTCACATTTGTGGGGCCTGGAGTCTTTGTTGGCAATGTAATCTATGGAAATACAATACATGGGAAATGCAATTAACACAATGTATTAATTGTCAGCATCTCAATAAATAGAAATTAGAGTCAGTATTCAGCTCTTTGGTGTGGAGGATGCTGCCACAAAGATAAATCATCCCATTTATGCAGAGTAGCAGTGATGAAGAATTGCAGCCAATCCATGGAAACTTATTCCCAAGAAGCCCATCACTGCAAACGTGCTTTGTGTATATGTGCTGAAACTAATTAGCAAATAAGTAGCTTTTGCCAAGGTGAATGGGCATCAATCACCTTATGAAACTGGAGCAAATCAATGTTGGGCAGCCCTGCTCAGCTCCTGATGTCTAGTGAATGTGCTCCCAAGCTACCAGCTTGTAGAGGTAATGTGCTGTTTGGCTTCTAGGACATGGAGCTTTCATTTACTCCCTTTGTGGGCTTTTTTTTTTGTTTGATATTCATTTCTTGGTTTTTTTTAACTTCAGGAAGACAGACTTCATTTCCATGACTAATACAGAATCTGTTGGTTGCACTTCCAAATCACCCATCCATCCAAAGGTGATTCAGATCAAAGTGCCTTTCTGTTCAATGAGCCACATCAGCCAACACAGACTTTGTGTTGTGCTCTTATTACAGCTTTGTGCCAGCTGCTGCAGGACTGATGTATTGGAGAATCTGTTGGTAAAAAGTTAATCCATCAACAGTTTTGCACAAATTAGAACTAATAACCTGGATTTATAACATACCGTTGCAATCATATCATACAATCATGACCTTTTTGATCTCATAGTCAGGTCTTTGGGATGCACTTACTGCTTTATCAAGTGGCAGACACCATTTTTCAAGGCTCCAAGGAAATCTTAAAGCAGCTTCCTAGTATCTGAAGCTATAGAGGTGCTGTTTGAAGGCCATGGAGCCACAGGATGAGGGGCAGTGGTTTTAAACCAGAGCAGGAGAGAGTTACATTGAACATTAGGAGGTTCTTCACAGTGAGGGTGGTGAAGCACTGGAACAGGTTGTCCAGAGAGGTGGTGGAGGCTTCATCCCTGGAGTCATTCAAGGCCAGGCTTGATGTGTCTCTGAGCAACCTGATCTAGTGCAAGATGTCTCTGCTCACTGCAGGGGTTGGACTAGATGGTCTTTAAATATATCTTCCCACCCAACACATAATTGTATGATTCTGTGCTGCTTATTGTTCCACTGCAAAGGCATAAAGCTGTGATCAAGGAGCTTGCTGACAATAAGAATGAAGGGACATTGAACCATTATGCCTGAAATTAACCCAAAATATGTCCACATATACTTCATTCACCATCAAGTATTATTCTTCATATAGAATCGATTCAATACCAGAAAAAGTAGAAGTCACCAGAAAAAGTAGTTCAGAAAAAGTAGTTCAGTCACCATTCTTGTATAGTGACTTAATATACTTTTCAAAAACTTGCTTCTGCTCCCACTAAAAACTCAACCCCTTCACAAGGAGCAGAAGGATGCCCTGCATATTAAAGATGCCCTGCATTGTTTTCCAGTCTGGAAAGAATATATGAGAAAGGGTTAGAGTGAACCATAATAAGCCATTACGTGGGATTAGAATAAAGAAGTGTATCTCGCCAAGTACAGCAAGGTCTGGATGTGGGCAGGTGGGTGGTTTTGAGGTGGCACTTATTTCTCTGCTGCTGAATGGTTTCTTGTGTTATATTGTCATGCAAATTTCAGCTTGAGGTAGTGAAATGTCTAAATTGGCAGTCAATTTTTTTTTTTTGTGCAGAGTCTCTGATTTATTTTCATGAACATTGTCAGTGCCTGCTCACTCCATTGCTGTCTTGTATCCACAAAAGAATGAAAATCCTGTCAGTGGCTTGTCCAAATAGTGGTGCCAGAATTTGCAACTGAATAAAACATCTGCATTCTCTTCCAATTACTCATTTTAAGATTGCATTTCCTAGAGTCCTGCCTGTGCATGCATGGCTTAACAGCAAGCCTCCTTTTCTTCCAGCCCACAATGAAACTCATGCAAAGTAAAAACCTCTGACACAGGGTCCACATGTATATTTGGACAGAACTCAAAATTTCCATGTGAAAGATTCATCATAGTCAACTTTTTGGGAACTTGCTCACAAGGTGAAACTAATTCTGAACTGGCAGTTTTGACGGGTTTTTTTTTCCTCATTGAATTGAATGCATAGGTTTCAGGCTCTTTTGAAGGTTTTGAAAGATCTGTTTATGGGCAGCTAGTGCTGGACTGCTTCATTGTTAAACATACAACTTAGGTAAAATCAAAAAGGCTTAATGTGGCTGTTTTTTGTACAGTTAAATTATAAATTATTTCATTTGTAAAAGAAAAAAAATTAAAATTTATGGGCAATTAGTGCTGGACTGCTTCATTGTTAAATACACAAATTTCAGTTCATACCCTTTGTAAAGGGGATGGAAAATGAATAGATTATTTCTGAAGGCCAGGTGGTTCTTGCTGTTTGGTTTCTTTTGACTTCTCTACCAGTTTGTTGGCTCAGGATATCCTTCAGCCCTGATGTTTACTCAGACTGAATCTTTGGACCACCAGAAAGCTGATAAGGGGGAGGTACAGGCCTGATAAACAGCAAGAACAGCTTGAGGCTGGGCTTCAAGGGAGAGTAGACAACACAGGCACCCTCAGACATATAATAAAGTATCTATATATTTAGGACTTGGGCTAATTGCCTTTTATTTGTGAATCCCTGGACCCCTCCAGTTACACCCTTAGCAAGATTAGTAATAAGCTTTCATTTATTAATCAAAGCCTGAAAAATCTCTTCTTTGCTTCGTGCACAAACTAATCAGTCTGGATGAGTTGGGTATAATTCAGAGATTACTCAGCAGAAGACAAAATGTTCAGTGTTTCTTAGCTGTGTGAGACTATTTTCCCTTAGGGTACTTAATAGGGAAAAAAATCCCTGTGAATTTTCTAGCCCAGCTTTTTAGCAGGATAATGAATGTGATGCAATTTCTCTTTCTCTTTGGCTAAAATTTACATCCCCCAGAAGTAGGTAAATTGCCCCCAACCACGCTGCATGATTGCAGGAGCCATCAATAGCTATGACAAGAGTTCATAAACAACTGGTTTATGACAGTCATAAAGAGCTATCACCACATGTGCAGATCCTTTATCTCATTTACAATATATGAAACTTTCAAATCAGTGCAGATTTTTATGTCGTGTACTGAGAATTCTGCAGCAGCATTTTAGTAACACTTTTCATACCTGGGAGTTTTACATGTTTGTAATTCATTTGGGTCAAAAAGATTTAATGCTACTATAGGAAATATTTTAAAATATCAACTTTGATCTCATTCAAAGGGACTNTACATGTTTGTAATTCATTTGGGTTCAAAAAGAATTCTGCAGTAACATGTTATTAACACTTTTCATACCTGGAAGTTTTACATGTTTGTAATTCATTTGGGTCAAAAAGATTTAATGCTACTTTAGGAAATATTTTAAAATATCAACTTTGATCTCATTCAAAGGGACTTCGTTTGCGGAGGGCTTAGGAAAGAGATGATGTTTGTTTTGAGACTTTCAGCCTGTTATTGAGGTAGGATTTATGTTTCACTTTTCATATTAAAACCCATAAATTGGGGAACTAATTTTCCCATTGTGGACTCTGTCTGAATATTGAAATAACTGGAAATCTTTGATGTCTGGTGCTCTCCCAGGCTTTGTGTTCTGCTGACACTGAGAAGTCTCTGAGGCTCCCAGTGCAAATCAAAACTGCCACAGTTCAGGGCTTGCTTTTCCCTGCTCTTCAAAGCTCTGGAGAAGTGTCCACTATTAATTGTCCTGTTCAGTGTTTGCACTGATTAACACTAACTTATCTGTTTATTTTCACTCTCAAGTTATGGAAGGAACTGAAAATTCAGTGCTGGCAAACAAATACTTGCTGTATTGATTGTTTGTGGGTTTTCTGTGCTTTTCATTGGATATTTTAAGTAGGTTGTTATGATGCAAGTTTTGTTCATTTTATTTTCCTTAATTGATGTATTATACTCTATAGTTATTGACCTACTTCATTTTTTTTCTGAAAGATACAGCAGAGATTGTTAAAAATACCTTGTTGAAGTGGTGCAACTAACAGAATCACTAGCTCAATTGGAATGAAAGCCAAACTTCTCTTTGAGAAATGGCATTTAAGACAATCCTGCACATTCTGAAGGTGAGGGAGAAGTCCAAGCTACCAAATAGATCTTACAAATTTATGAGTCATTTCAGGGTTATTCAAATCACTCATAACTTCCTGCCAGAGATAAACTCTGGGAAAAAATTGATAACCACAATAAAACCAATTCTGGGGAAAGGAATGCTCAGCTGGAGAAGAAAATTAAGAAATTAATGGTTGCTGGAAAGGCTGAAGGGTTGGTTTGCAGGTAGATTGAAGTTCCCAGGGGGAAGAAGAAAGAAAAATATCATTAATATTGTTTCTTTTCCTGAGAAACAGAGATTAACATTTTTTGGTCTCAGAACTGAAGATGTAGGTGTTAGAAGTGTAAGTACATTCTTCTGTAGGTGTCAACTCTAGAGATGATTTCATGTGGTGAATCTTTGAAAAGGAATCATGTTCTGTTTGCAATTTTATTTTTTTTTTTTAGCCAAAACATTTTTTAAGAAAGAAAAGTACTACCATTGAATGAGGTAATGACAGGACAAAGCTTTTGACACAGTCCCCCACAACATCCTTCTCTCTAAGTTGGAGAGATATCTATTTGCTGGGTGGACTGTTTGGTAGATAAGGAGCTGGCTGGATGGTCACATCCAGAGGGTACCTGTCAGTGACTCAATGTCCAGGAGTGATTAATGGTGTCCCTCAGATATCTCTGCTTGGACCAATGCTGTGTAATATCTTCATTGATGATGAGGACAGTGGAATTGAGTGCACCCTCAGCAAGATTGCAGATGACACCAAGCAAGTGGTGTGGGAAGGCCACAAGGATGATCAGAGGGCTAGAGCAACTCTCCTGCAAGAACAGGCTGAGAGTTTTGTCTGTTTAGCCTGGAGAAGGCTTTGTGGAGACCTCATAGAAGCCTCCAAGTACCTGAAGGGACTGCAGCAAAACTGGGAGGGAGGCTGTTTGCCAGGGTCTATAGGGATAGAAGAGGCAATGGTTTGAAACTAGAGCAGGCAGGTTTAGGTTAGACATTAGGAAAAAAGTTTTCACAATGACAGTGATGAGGCACTGGCCCAGAACGGCCCAGGCAGCCCACAGAGGTGGTGGAGGACCCATCCCCAGAAACATTGAATGCCAGGCTTGCTGAGCAACCTGATCTAATGCAGGATGTCCCTGCTCACTGCAGGGGGTTGGACTAGATGGCCTTTGAAGGTCTCTTCCAGCTCAATGCAATCCATCATTCTATGAAAATTATTCTGCATAATATATAATCTTCTCCATTTCTGTTTTAGTGAGGGCACTGAGCTTTGGGAGGATTGTGGTAATTTCTATATATGCATTATATATTCTCTTTTTTTAACCTGGGACTTTAAATCTATAAGGGAACAGTAATTATTGCATTATTGTTTTATATTTTTTACTTTGGTTTATTCTGCATATAGCATTCAGGTGTATTTTGTGTTAACAGCTACTTTTAGAGCTGATTTTGTACTATTTTATTCAGAAGGAAAATAGGACAAAAATAGCACTCCTCCATCTGCCAGATTTTAATTTATTTAAATTTATTCTCTATTTCCACTTAAATTTTGAGTCAATTTCTTACAAAACCCAACAAAACAGAAAATAACTAACATCAATAGTAGAACAATTTTTTGAAAGAGATTTTTTTAAAGAATATTTTCACAGAAAATAGTTTACATGTTGTTGAAGTTCCAATATGAAAGATCTTGGGACATAGATCACAGGATAAAACAAAGCCCCTGATCTCTTTCAAAACAAGTTGTTCTCTTTTTACAGCTTAAATTTTGCTGACACTGTGTATTTTCATAATGAAATTCAATCTAGGATACAAAATGCATCCTTGTGGAGAGCTAGAAGCTTTAATGTAGGTAAATAAAGATGGAGGATTTAAAATTTTAGTTCCTGTGAACCTTGATGTGTATAGTAGAATTGTTGGCCTTGTTCTTGGCAGAATTTGGAATTCATTAGCTGCTGGGGGAAAATGATGAGTGTCAATATGATTTCTAATTATTGATAAATGAAGCAATGCAGACATCTCATACCTGGTAGGTGAGTGATAGAAAAAGAGAATTGTGCAGAGCAGATTAGCATGGATGAGATATCTTTAGAGGAAAACACACATGAGTGTGCACATAAGTGTCTATCTGAGCAGATTAATGTGTATATACCATCAGTTTCTTAAATTCAGAATGGCTGGAGCAACTGCTTTATGAAGACAGGCTGAAGGAGTTGGGGTTGTTCAGCCTGGAGAAGAGAAGGCTCAGGGGAGACCTCAGAGTAACTTATCAATACCTGAAGGGGGCTACAGAAAGGCCGGGGTAGGACTTTTTAATAAGATATGTGATGGGAGGACTAGAAATAATGGATGTAAATTGGAAGAGGGGAGATTCAGGCTGGAAATAAGAAAGAAATTCTTTACAGTGAGGGTGGGGAAACGCTGGAACAGGTTGCCCAGAGAGGTTGTGGATGTCCCCTCTCTGGAGGTGTTTAAGGCCAGGCTGGACAGGGCACTGAGCAGCCTGATCTAGTGGGAGGTGTCCCTGCCTATGGCTGGGGGGTTGGAACTCAATGATCTTTAAGATCTGTCCAACCAGAACTATTCACTGATTCTATGAACAGGCCAACACGTCAGAGCTCCACAGTGAGATGATAAAGTAGATAAATCCAACAGCAGCAGGTTTTTGTTTTCCCCAGGAAATTAAGTGCTTAAAACCAGTGGGTTATTTATTTAAGTTTATTCTTCAAGATACATTTCTGTTGAACTGCTGGGAAATGTTATATGAAAAAAATTTAAAGACATATGCTGTTCATTACTACTTCATCCTCCATTTAAAGCTGTGAGATGCCACTGAGGCCAAGAGCTCTGCAGAATTTAGAAATCAATTGCATAATTATAGTGATCTTGTGAGTTGTCTATAAGTCTAAACAAAGACTGATTTCCTCTGCTTCAATTAATAAAAAAATGCACACACACCTCAATAGGGACAATAAATTTTCAACCTTCAGGGTATGAACAGCTTTTAACCAGTAGGAGTCTGGAAGAAATACTCAGAAAGAGGAGCTGTGCCTAAAACAGACTTCATGGTTACTAGCTTGAGGTGAGAATCACAAGTTCTGGGCCATTAAGAAATCCCAGTTTGTAGTGGAACCTAGTGGTGTCTGCAGCACTTCATGGCTCACTTTGTGCCATGCATAGATTTTCTTTGCTTTCCTGGTAAAGAAAAAACTCTGTTGCCTTTTTACTTTCCTAGTTAGGGCCCTTCCCAGACAGCACTTTGCTCCCTCCTGCATGGAAGAGATGAATGAATGTGGTTCAGCACACTGTGGAGAGACAGGAATCGGGTCATTAATTAAAGGGAATTAGCATTTCAATCTCTGTGTAAAAATGAGGGGTTCTTTGACTGCAACGTCTGCTGAAAAGCAGAGAAGACTGATAGAACCCTCACCAGACATGGAGCTGAGACTGGTACAGCCAGCATGTGGACACAGGCTCAAATCCTGAGGTTAAGAGCCACTTAGGAAGAGATTTAAGATTAGCAAAAACTTTGTGTAAGAAATAATCTAGAGGAAGAATCAGAAGAACTGCTATTAGAAGTTACTTACAGATTTCATCTCCCCTTACAGATTTCCCTTACAGATTTCATCACAAACTCCCCCTGAGCACTTTGGTGCTCCAGGGAGCTCCAGCTCCCAGGTTTCATATCCCTTCCTCCAAGGCAGATGTGCTAGGCTGGCAGCATCTTTACTGAGCTAAAAATATCATATTTAGAATTCTCCCTCAGCCCCCTGAAGTGTATATGCATAGAGTTGCAAAAGTCAAAGTGTCCTTCTGTATCATCAGTGCAGTCCCCTCTCCTCACAGGAAACCAGTTCATCTTTTTCATGAAAGAAACAATCTGTTTGCATGATTGGAGAAGGTCAGATTTATTCCTCTGCTTACTCCTCCTGGAATTCTGTCCCTTCCCTCTCCTCATCCCAGTTGGAATTAAAATGTATCTATGCAGTGTTTGAGGCAGTGAATAATTTTGATTTATCTGTATGTCTGTGAACACGCATATTTATGTTTGCAGGCATATACATGTGTGTGCATACACTGTATATCCAGGGCTTAGATAATTTTCAGTGGAGGTGTGATCCACTTTCACCTTCCCAAACCCTTTTCATCCTTGAAAAACTGAATTTTGCTGCAATCTGGACAGGAGTAGGAATGTGCACTACATTTTGAGAGAGAGAGAAATCCTAGGATGTGATTCATCCCCATAATAGACCCAGTTGGCTGGTTTAAACTCCAGGAAAGCTGCAAATACATTTAGAGAAGAAAAGAATAGAGGGTAGAAACAACTTTTTTGCTTCCCATTTATGACTACTTCTCTGAAAAAGTGGGTCAGTGCTCAGGTGTAACCAGGAAATCAGTAAGATATATTAGTCCTAATAATCTCCTGGCAGCCCCTGCTCCTGCAGTGTGAGAACGTGGTTTCTGCTACTGCAATGAAACCTGCAAAGAAATTATCAGCAAATGCCCTCTTTCAGAAGGTAGACTTGCCATTTACGTATGGGGCCGTTAAAATTAATTACCTGAGAACCAGTTCATAATGTCTACAGATATGGAAATAATAAAAAGTAATCGACTGAAAGCATTCATAAAATATATTTTGAGCAAAGGTCATTAATTTAGGCTGCCTGAAACCTAGGGCTGCATGCTTGAATTACCAAAATACAGCAGTGAGAAGGCAAATAATAGGTACTTGAAAAACAGATAGAAAATAAACTTCCTGGGGTTTGGATCCCAGTTTTTGGAGGGCTGCTACCAGTAATGGGGTTGCCTTGGCAATCTCTCTGAAAGGCTTTATTCCAAGGGGAACAAAACAGCAGGTCAGTGCTATGATCTGTGAAGCCTCTGATGAGACAAATGGCCACTTGAGGGCTACAAAACGTGGGCTTTCTGAGATCTGTGTTGAAGAAAGTTTTTGAGATGCCTAAAGTAATTTAGAAAAACTCCTGCATTAAGATAGGGAATTATCTTAGGGCCAGGAGCAACAGTTTCAACTCCAAACTAGTGAAGATGTGAAGTAGAAACATCTTGGAAAAATCACTGTTGATGGAGCTATTTGTATGCCCACCCTGACATTATTTGGATCTCAAATTATCTACTAATGATCAAGGGAAGGTGACTGTGAGTGCATTTATTGGTGAAGAAATACATCTTCTAAAGCAGGAGGAATTTTACTGTAAATACAGCAAAATTATCTTATTTCTGTGCTCATGAGTGAGTGTTACATGTCCTGATCTATCTATCTATCTATCTATCTATCTATCTATCTATCTATCTATCTATCTATCTATCACTCCTAATTTAATTTTAATTTAGGGGCAGTTGGAGAATTTAAAAGGCAATACTTTTCAAGATCTGACCCCTCTGCTAATCAGTTTATCTCTGAGTTACAGATGAAATTGCAGAAATATACTGTAGGGCATTTAGCAGGTTGTGAGAGGGACTTTCAAAGAGTTCTTTGAAAGTCAGACTCATTTCTTAAGAGAAAAGAAGACAAGGAATTGTCCATTTCTACACCTGCAGCTAGAATATTATTAAAGAATAAAGCATAAAAGCAAGCATGAATTCTCTATTCCTTTTCCTACAGTCAAACAATACAGTACTACCATCAGGGAAGAGCAGAGTGAATTTTCTCAGGATACATTTCTTGCTACTAATCAGACTTTTAAAATTAATAATTAGCAATGTGACTACTTTTTAAAGAGGCAGACTGTTCTGATGGAATTTCTCAAGTCAATGTAGGCAGGTACGCACTTCAGTTGATGTTTAATTTTTATGAAATGAGAAGAGCAGGTTCTAATTTTAGGTGTTGGCACCTAAAAAACTTATTGCTGAGTTTGTTCTTTACATATTTATAGCCTTTGTCCTACTCCAGCAATGCAACTATAAAAGAAAGAACTTTTAGTTACTACTTCAAAACTTTTTTTTTAGGCATTGCACTCTGTACTGAGCTAAATGGAGTAAGAACTTATGATTTTCAACAGTATTGTGACTTTCTTGGAGTGAATATGGTCTTATAGCAGTAGTATGGTCTGGATTTACACAGTCACCACCTGATGTCTTCAGACAATGATTTATTATAATCAATCTCATGTCAGTAATCAAAGGGAGGTAAAGTAGAATCATAGAATCATAGAATAGTTTGGGTTGGAAGGGACCTGAAAGATCAAGTTCCAAACCCCCTG
>VZTY01000370.1:0-27614 GCA_013400935.1 Turnix velox | reverse complement strand
CCTTTGACCATCTTCGTGGCCGTAAGAAAGAGTTAAACTTCCCAAGAATGTCTGTACAAAGAAGAAATGCCTCCTGTCTAGATAGTTAATGATTTTAGACAATAAATGTTGGTTTCTTTTCTTGAAGTCATGTCCCTCACTCATATAAACTTATTCTCTCTCTCCAGAGGGCTCAGTGTGTTGGTCTGATCTGGCTGTGGGCTGGTAGAGTGCAGAGCCTCATCACTGTCATAATTTCCTTATGCACTTCTGATGCTGGTCATAACCCAGATATGAACACCACAAAGAAATGAGTGAGGCTTTCTTCATAGCATCCAATGAAGTTAGGTGTGAAGCATGGTTTACAGGCAAAGAGCTGAAACACAGAGAAACAAAAGCACCACTACCAACTGCCAACTGCCAAATTCAAGATTTTTTAAAAAATAATTCAGTGGTTGTACAGTTCTTGGTGTGCTCTGCATTCAGCCTCAACAGTTCCAAACACCAGTCCTGAGCATGGCAGCCTTGAAGTCTGCAGCTATGTCCCCATGTTCTCTTACTTTGTACCCTCTAGTTTATCTTCTACTTGCCTTCAGCAGCAGGGCTGGATTTTTGCTTGCTGGTTTAATTTGTCTGCATGAAGACAAAAGATGGTGGTGGTAGGAAAATGTTTGGCTGAAATATTGGTCAGGGTCCCACAGAAGAGATGGATCAGGGTATAGAGGAGCTCCTAGCACCCAGTGCCACCTGTAGCCACCACAAGCCCTTGGTGAAGAGGTTGGTACCAGCACAGATGGATGCTGTTGATGTCCTGTTCCCTGCNGCTGGATTTTTGCTTGCTGGTTTAATTTGTCTGCATGAAGACAAAAGATGGTGTTGGTAGGAAAATGTTTGGCTGAAATATTGGTCAGGGTCCCACAGAAGAGATGGATCAGGTTATAGAGGAGCTCCTAGCACCCAGTGCCACCTGTAGCCACCACAAGCCCTTTGGTGAAGAGGTTGGTACCAGCACAGATGGATGCTGTTGATGTCCTGTTCCCTGCCAGGACCTGCTTGGCCCTGATCCTCAGTGTAAATTCCCGAACTCGTTTTCAGGCTTTTTGATTCTTCCCTCTTCTCTCCCCAGCCTGTCTGATGAGCTAACAACGCAGAAATTACAAAACCCACAAAAATTCAAGACCCACGGGAGGCCATCTGTTACAGTTTGTGCCTAGAAGAATTTCTAATGCCTTTTCCTAACAGAAGAGGAAGAGAGGGGGAGCTCTGTGGTGTAGTTTTCATTGGCATCCTGAGCAGACTCAATGCACTAATACATGTTGGAGGAGGTTCTGAGGATATCCCTTTACCTCAACAGCTCTCTCTGTGTCTTTTCCATCCTATGCACACTCTGGGACCACTCAAGAGGAACAAGTTACAATAGCATCAAAATGAAAGTCACACATCTGTAGGCCCAGTACACCGCACTGGTACTTCTCTTGTAGCACTGAACAGACAATCCCTGCCAGATCCGAGGCATCTTCTCGTGGTGACTTGGAGGGCACTGGATCAGTGACTCCGTCCAACCCTTCAGTTTGCTCTGGGCAGCAGAGCAGTGCACACACAGCCTGGCAGGACTGCTTGAGGACTGGGGACACACAGGACTGATTTCAAAGCACAACAGCAAAGAACATCACAAAGGCTGCTTTACACCTCTGCCTGGCAGAAGACACCTTTGTAGACACTGCCAGCAGTCTCCTGCACTACAGCCTATGTTCCCTCAGGCTCGGAACATTTGACTCTCTGGGTTACCCCTAGAGATGAATCAGCTGTTGAATGTGTTTTTTTGGTTTTTGGGTTCTTTTAATAAATGATGATCAACAAGGGATTCACATGCAACTTGTCTCACTTCACATCAAAACTCTTTTCTCTCCTCACCTCATTCTCTCTGTCACGTTAAACCTCAGTCACTTATTCATGCCAAAAATTACACTCTAGAATCCATGACGTAATATGCCCACATGCTGAAGAAATAGAAAAATAATAGCATTATTTAAGTTTACCTCCCTTCTCTTTTCTTCCCTCTCTAACCACGAGACAATGCTCTTTCCCGGCCTCTTAAAAATTTGGCAGACTATACAGCTCCATGGAAAGGAAGAAGTAAATCCATAAGACACTCAGAAACCTCAGTGCTGGCTTCAAGTAAATGAATAAGCAAATAAAACAAAAAAAATCACCCCCCATAAAAAAGCAACCAAATCTACAGTAAAACTCATCAGATCAAACTCACAAGATTCAAGTGGTTTCAGGTATACCAAATCTTCTCTTCTTATTCACACTCTCTCTTCTCCCTGGGAGAGGTACAGAAACTGTCACATGTAATACATCTCGAAAGTTCCAGGGAAGTACAGCAACTAAGATGTGAGGTTTCTGAGCCAAGATGTGTATCCAAGCAAGCCTGCTGAGACTAGTTGGGGTTGTTCAGCTTGGTGAAGAGCAGGCTCCAAGGGGACCTCATAGTAGCTTATCAATACCTGAAGGGGGCCTACAGAAAAGCAGGGGTAGGACTTTTTATTAAGATATGTGATGGGAGGACTAGAAATAATGGATGTAAATTGTAAGGGGTAGATTCAGGCTTGATATAAGAAAGAAATCCTTTACAGTGAGGGTAGTGAAACACTGGAACAGGTTGCCCAGAGAGGCTGTGGACATCCCCTCTCTGGAGGTGTTTAAGGCCAGGCTGGACATGGCACTGAACAGCCTGATGTAGTGGGAGATGTCTCTGCCTATGGCAGGGGGGTTGGAATTCAATGATCTTTAAGGTCCCTTCCAACCCAAGCTATTCTATGATTCTGTGAGGATACATTCCTTTCCTCTGACACCTTAATGACTCAGCACACGCTGGGGATTGGCTGGAGATCAGCAACCACTCTGCTTTTGCATAATAGGTACCTTCAGGCTTTTGTTGTGCACCAGGCACCTGCCTCCCTGACACAAGTGTCTATGATAAAAAGTCAGGACACACAGATGCAGAAAGCAGTGTTGATAATATATGTGGTGACCACAGGATGCTTTTCCCTCTTCGTCTGGGGCTTTTCTGCCAAGGAAAGCAGAGCTGCAGCAGGCACCAGCAGGGCTGTTTGCCAACACACCATGTCCCCTTTCCACACTTCTGTGAGAAACAGCACCCACCATGCACTTTTATGACTCTCCAGCCCAGTGCATCACTGACACCAAGAAGTGCAGGTCTGCATCACTTTTAGTGTTTCAGAGAGTAAACAAAGCTCTATCAGACCATTGCCTCCTCCTGATGCGCAGTGATAGTGGCTCCCGCATCCTGCCTCAGGGCTGACACCACTCTCAAGTCTAAATCAGTTTCTGACTACCGACTTACAGAAACCTTCAGGAACTTTCCAGCCCTTCACCCATGCTGTGCTAGCAGAGATCCTGGGTTTCCTCTGGGCACCGAATGCCCTCTTTTTTCTCGAAGCTCCTCACCTGTAGAGAAAAGCCTGTGATGTGCCCAGCTACCTTTGCTACAGAAATACAGAAACTCTGTACATACAGATGCCCACTTCCCACTCAGCTGCCAGGCCAATAGGAAAGCAACACAGCACAACCAGCAAATGGAAGAGGGTAGTGACTTCCAGCTTTTCCTGGCACAGTCTGGATCCAGCACATCCATTTCTGCAATATGTGGTTTACCCCTCTAGTTTTGAGAGGGGATAAAGATAGTGAGAAAGCATTTATCAAGCAAAAAGATCCTTAAACTTTGGTATTTGGAGGATTATTCATTCTGAAAATGCAGTGGAAATACACATGTGCAACAACAGCACTATGAGCAGAGGCAAGGTGTGTTCACCTTCACGCTGACTACACCAGTAGCCAGTCCACTCTCAAGTTTCAAGGAAATAGATTTCTCCTGAAGAAGCAGCAGTAAAACCACAGGCCACACACCACCAAACTGAAAGCAGCACTGTGGAAAAGGAAATAAGTGCTGCAGGCTGCCAAAGAACCCTGTTCACTGTGACAAACATCAAAGTTGCAAGACCTGGACCACAGGCAAAGATGATGGTACACCACAGCTGTAAAAAGAACCCATGGAAAACCATGCTACTATCTGGTGGAAATTTAGCAGACAGCCCCACGGCCAACCTGTACAAGAGAAGAATTCCATGGGCAAGACACACAAGAGGAATCAAAAGGATGGGGTATTTAACACCAAAGCACCACTTCCTTTTCTTGGCTTTCAAATTACCTCATGGGAAACACCGCAGGGGCCAGAGGGGACACAGAGCATGGTGCCTTTAGTACTTCTTCTCAGCGACAAGTGTCTAGCCCCACTCAAGCTCAACCATGTGTTTTGAGATCCACTCCCTTCCAAGATGGACAAACTGGTCTGTGCTGCCTATGTCCTACCTCACTGGTCCTCAGGTCCTCATGTTTCAGTGCTGGAGATCCAGAACTCTATGGCAGGGACTCTATGCCCCACCTAACAGACAACAAAGCAGGGTCAGGCTCCCAGATTTCTGCCATGCTGCTGGAGAAGGAGCAAGGTACTTACCTGGATGACAGAAGCCTCTAGGGCTTTGGCCATGGCAGTAGTCTATTGCCCATCCTAAATGAGGAGAAGACAGTGCCACTTACTAGAAAAATAGACCTTTATTTACCATCTGTTCTGCTCATGAGAGACTATCCCATGACAATAGAGACACCTGAAGCCATACTGTTGATGGACAGCACACTCCACACCTGCACCACGCAAGGGGTAGCAGGACTAGGTCTCCATGGAGAACCTTGATATGTCATAAGTACAGGAAGGGAGTTGGAGATGCTGCTTTCATCTCAGGCCCTGCTGTCTACCATCACCTTGTTGTTCAGGTCTTGTCAGCAGAACTTCCCCACCAACTCCACAACCATGGCATAGTCATGGTTTCCCTCCAGAATCATGATCCCCTTTCAGGGAATTGCCTCTTCTGGCATATTTCTTGCAAAGCAGTCAGGATGAGTTAAATAAAGGGGCTGGGGGGTGGTTTCTAGAATGGGAACAGTTAATAACTTAATGCAAAATAAACATATCACCAGTCAGTGGGCAGGTGCCTATGTCCAGCCAGGCTGGCCAGCCACAGCTGGAGGTGGCCTGCTGAGGCCTCCATGCTAATTGTTTCCATACTGCTGCCTTTGATATGGCATGGTGTGTCTCAGACACCCACAGGCATAGCTGCAGGAACCTCCTCAATGCTTGCCAGCTGTCCCTGCATATCTCCTGGCCCAACAGGATTGCACACCATGTGGAGCCACTGGCACCAGCCTCTTCTCAGATAGCAATTAGTGACTTTCAGGGGGTTTTTTGGCACACTGCTTTGAGTTTGTTGTTTTTTTCTAGAGAGAAGAAATGTGCAGTTCTCTTCAGGAGCCTCGGTGCTTCCCAGAGGTCCTCTTTCAAGCCTTTACTAGTTGCTTGAGCTCTCTCACACTGAAGACCAAAGAATAGTTTCTTGGTGTGCTTCATGGTACAAGACCCTGGGTTGGCCAGTGCCACTCATGCCGCTCTCACACCTCACGTACTAATGCTGCCCACAGTCTAAGCAGCTTTGTTTAAAGCTTAAATAAGCCAAAGAATGTCTTGGATTCCTCAAAATTAACCAGAGCAATTTTGGAGACATTGACATGCAAACTGTCCATCTTTCTGAGTTGGAATAAAGCTCCCAGGTAGCTTTTCCGGGCCCACACTTTCTCATTTGTACAATAATTGGTGCCTTTGTCCTCCATCAGCACATAGCTTCCAGATGAGGCTGGGTTTTTCTTGTAGACAATGTGGGTCAACACCTGGCTGCTGCAGACACTGCCACGGAAGAGCACGTTGGAGTACACGAAGTAGAGGCCAGTCTCATTGATGACAAGCCCCTGATCACGATACTGAATGCCACTGGTGAAGGCATGGCCAGAGACTGGTTCCCACTCCAAAGGGAGGTCCCGCTGGACAGGGCTCCCTGAAAGCAAAAGAAGAGAAAAAGTACACTAAAGTACAAGTGGTGGTGTTTTTTTTCCCCTCAAGTCACACCCCATGTCACAAGTCAACTGTTCTTCTAGCCCTTGTTTGCAGCATGGAAAGTCTGGCTCAATCTCAAGCTAGTGGAAGGTCTCACCTCCACCTCACTCAATGCCAGCTGCTTCTGACAGGTACATATCTGGGGTACAAACAAAAAACTAAACCCTTGATGAAAAAGTATAAATGAAGGGAATATATTAGCTGTGGAGTAACTTTCTGCTGTCAGACCACATGTTAGCAAAGGAAAACAGCAAAGCCCATGGGAGGTGGGCTCCTCACCACTACCACCCTCTCACCCCAGCCACATCTGCCCTAACTCCTGCTCCCACATCCTGCTGGCCCCTGAGCACATACCTGTTAAGTGTGCTGCCTTCCTTACATCCTTTTTTGTGGACTGTTCCTTCTGCTCTGCACAGAAGTAGGGAAGATGTTAGCCACGTGCTCCATGGAGAAATTGGTCCAAGAGCAGAAGGGAGCCAAGCACAAAGCTGAAGTGGGACAAATCAGAGCAGTGGAGGGCAGGAAGGCACCACAGCTTAGCGAGGCAGAGAGATGCTTGGGCAAACACTGCAGGGCAAGAGGAGTTGAAAAGGAAGAGTCACAGTAAAGGATCCTGCTGTGATCCAAAGCAAGGGGATAGTACAAGGAGAGCTTCCAAGCAGAGGCCTCTCACTCATGGTGTAGGAGCAGGGCAATATTTCCCCTTTACCCAGCATCTCTGGTCCATCCCAAGATGACTGCTCGTGTCCTGTTGTAGATTAGCCTGCTCTATTGCCACATTCTAGTCCAGCACTTTGAAGAGCATCTGTACCCATGGCAGTGAACTTCTGCCTGCTGAGCACTGGATCTGAGAAGACACTTGAGACATCCTGCAAACTATCCTGGCCAGGTAGACCTTGCCCTCAGAGCAGCAGAGCACTGCTGGGAAAACTCTGCCTTCCCTGGAGGGCTCAGTCCCCCTTGGAGTGATGGGCCAGCAACTCAGTATTTGGATTCCATCCTTCTCCATCCTTCCTTTCTTCTCAGCATCTACTTCTAAGTATCATGTTCTCAAATTAAATTTTCCTTTCATCTCCCCCTTCTCCTTTATTTCCCTGGCTTGCTTTATGCATCCCCTGTCCTCAAGAAATTTAGGGTTATTATTAAAGACTTCTATTCAGATAGAGCAAAAGTAGCCTGTGATCAGAGCACTGAGCATTCAGTTGACGTGACAATTCCCCTTCCCCCAGTTAACCCAATACAAAATTTACTGGGATGGGAGTTGATAGGAAGCAGGACTGCCTTTTCCAGAGAGTTTTGCTAATTTCAAATTTGCTTTCATTTAGCATCAGAACAAACTTCAGATGAAATTAACTTTTCCTAACAAAAATCCTCAAGGCAAAATAAAAAGCTTTCCAGATCTAGAAAAAATCATCAAGAAAGCTGAAAACACCCTTCTGACTTGTCCATCTTTAAAGAGTAAAACATTGAGAGTAAAATCATAGTTTAGAAATTCAAAATATGATTTCTAAAGTTTTCAAATCAAATTGAAATTTTTTCCTTAAATTGAATTTAGAAATACTGGCAGGTTCTTGTGGAAAGTTTCGATTTCCCTGAAATGATATTTGTAAAAGAAAAAAACCAAACCACAGACAATCAGGCTCTTCTCAACTAGCTTTTGTAATGAAAGAATTCCAGAAAAATTTGTTTTTCCAAAGGTGTGAGTGAATCCCACAGCCCCAAAGAAAATGAAACCACTTCATCCTCCCAAAAATCTTAATTAAGGAGAGAACAAAGTAATGCATATGGCACCTGCCTCTCTTCTTCTACCTCTGTTCAGGTTGTTGCTATACATTAGGACAGCCAGGAGCTCACTTTTATAGCAGAATACTCTTTCTACTGTCACCCCTCTGGGCCTGGGAGGGTGCAGAGTGTAGACACACTGTCCCAGAAACCCGTGGCTGACATCAGGGTGCAGGATGCCATTCCCACACCCCAGGGATTTAGCTCTTTTTCCAGCCAAGCAAGTGAAATCAGCACTTCCAGAGCACTGAGCTGCAGCCCCATCTTTGCCTCCAGATGCAGAAAGGGAAGGTTCAAGAGGAGCATTCACAGACACCAAGAGAGAGGAATTCCTCCTCTGCCTACATCAACTCACCTATGAGTTTCTCCAAAGATGGAGGGATGTGCTGCTCAGTGCTGGCAGACTGTCAAAAAGAATGAGAAGCTGTCTTAGCAGAGTGATATCGTAAGGGCATCACCTAGAGCAGCCAAGGACTATCTTTGGCAGTGGTCAATTCTGAGTGTTCACAAAGATCTGCAAAGTGCTAAGAAATATACAAGGAGAGAGGCTGCAGCACTCGGGAATATAAAAACATCCAGATCCACCAGTCACCAGCCCTCCACAGTAATAAGTAACACCACTTAGGCTGGTGTGGCAGATGTTTAAATGCCACCAGCCTGCCCCTTGGTGAGTTTTGCACCACACCTCAGACCCATTTTAAAGGTTTGGAGTTTTTTTCCTATGTCCCCAGACCCCCTACCACCATCTAGGCAGACCTCACCTCTCTTAGTTCAGCCAGTTGCTTCTCCAGGTGGAAAATCTGAAACATGCTCAGTCCCACTCCCGTGAGGGCCAGCAGGATCAGCAAGGAGATCACCAGGAAACCGACATTCCTCCTTTCTCTGTGGTTGTCCCTTGGCTTGCTTCTCCGATCAGGCACCGGTGGTGGGAAAGGAGCCATGGGGGGTGGTGGCGGGCAGGAAGCACTTGTGTTGGCACAGCCATCCACCCAATAGATCTGGGGGTACATATAGTTCAAATTCTGCTGCATGCCCGGGAGTGGGATGGGCTGGACGTGCTTGGTGTGATCTTCCATATGGCAGTCAAAAACTGCCGGGGTTGTCCTAGAGAGAACCCTGGGGGAAGACCCAGCTCTGCCTTTATACTCCTGCATCACTGCAGCAGAGAAAACCCGGCTCAGATGCTGCAGGTTGATGAAAGCCTCGAGCACCGAGAGAAAACCCCAAAGAGTTTCCGCCTTCAGCTGCAAGGTTGGGGCACATGTCTGCTCCTCCCACACCTCGGCAGCACGCACATAAGTGGGACCAGCTCAGCAGAAGAGCTGCTCACACAAAACCATGCTGGGTGGCAGGGCTGGGGAAACAGGGACTCCCTGGCAATCTGGGGGCTGAGCACTCACAGCCTGGCACACACCCACCTGCCAACCACCCTTTCCAGCAGCCCACTTGCACACATTCAGCTGCTTTTCCACCCCAGTGTCCTGGACCACAAGCAAAGCAAAAGGAATAATAAAACCTCCATCATCCTCCATAAGCAAGGAGGAGTCCTCAGCTCTACCTCTCCCCTCGGCAGGAAGAGGAAGGCCTGATCCTAGGTGCAGCTCTGAGAGTTGGGGAACTGCTTCATTTCACACAGGACAAATGACTTACTTCTGTCTGTGGCACATCCCACCTTTTCCTTGGCTGCTCCACAGAGCATGGATTTCAAGTCACACAACACTGGCCACAGGCATCACCCCACTGTGATAAACACCAGCCCAGGGGAGATGAGGCTGAGACAAGGTTGTCAGTGCTGCAGCCCCAGCAGAGCTGCTCTGGCATTAGGAGCTCAGGGAGCTGCCTTCAGCCACACCAAATCACTGACAGGCTGAACTAGCAGAGAGCTGTGAGGTGGGAAACACACAGTGCCCTGGGCCACATGCAGGCTCTTCTGGCAGCTTCCATTGCCCCTCTCACCTTGGCAAACACTGCCTTCAATGCCACAGTGCTCAGCCAGTAGCTGAAGAGGGCTTATAGGAAAAATGAAGAGGGACTCTACCAGGTAGTCAAGCAATATGACATTTTTAAACTGAAAAAGAGATTTAGATTAGATATTAGGAAAAAATTTTTTACTACGAGGGTGAGACACTGGCCCAGGCTGCCCAGACAAGCTGTTGAGCCCCATCCTTGGAGGGGTTCAAGGCCAGGCTGGATGGGGCTTTGAGCAACCTGCTGTGCTGGGAGGTGTCCCTGCCTGGGGCAGGGGGGTAGGAACCAGCTGATGGATCCAAGGATCCACAGCTCAGGCCATGCTGCAATACCAGCTCTTGTAAGAACTCATTACAAAAACCTGACTAGGAGTCACAGGGACATTTCCATTCCTCAGTTTACAGTTTCCATTCCTTATTGACCACAGATTTTGAAATGGTGGCAATGAGATATTCCCACACATTGAGGTGCAGACAAGTGATTAGAAACAGCAGTTTGCTCTTCCATTTTATAGACTCACACCAAATTCTGTATTTCTATGAGATAACACTTATAAAAAGGAAATGCGTAATACAAGAAAAAAACTGGAAATGTGTCTCTTCTGTGGCTGAAGGAAGTGGTCCCAACAAGCTACCTTTGATCTTGATCATCAAAACAGAGGTCTGAGAATAGCTTTAGATCATAGTTTAAAAGCATACACACACTTGTTTCTCCAAAGCACGGGTTCAGCTTTGCCTCAAACCACACCAAGAAGTCAGATGTCCTCAAAGCCTTGCCTGCTCCACCAGACACCCCATTGCTTTTATGAAAATGCTCACCACAGACACTTGCTGCAGATCACTGCTGCTGTACAAGAGGTTTCAGCAACTCATCTGGCTCTTCCTCACACTTCTAGGTTTCTGACATAAAAGGTGCAAAAGAAAATTCCCACTCCAGCAGCCCAAGACTAGTTGTCCCTGTCTCCACTCACAACTCCTCTCTGCATGCCAGAATGGTGCTCCCAAGCCAGCCCAAGGATGAATCCTCATCTGCTCCTACATCCATTCTAAGCAAGGTTTTCCAAAGGGCTGGGCTCAGCTCCACATCTCCCATTTCATACGGTGACCACAGCCTGCTAGAAAGCACTGGGCATGGAGAGAAAGAGATGACAAGCAGGTCAGAAGCCACTTGAGATGATCCCCTGTCAAGATTTTTCTGACACTGGCTGCTTAATGCTGACAGTTTGTCTTGGTGGGATTGTGGGCTCAGTGGCAGCTGCCCCTGAATGACAGCAGTGTACTTATTTCTCACCCACTGCTTCCTATTTTCACAGAGATGCCTTTTTTTTGTCTGTGTGAGTGCACAGGCAAATGAAACAAGCAGCCATTTCAGCCACATGTCTTTTGAGTGCTCAGAGCAAGAGCCTGCTAATGCCACATGCTGTGACAAGCCAAAGACTGGGGGCAAGACCAAAGGATGGGGCTTGGTGCACAATAAGCTTTCCCTTTGCTGAGTGGCTCCTGCTGTTGCTCTCTGTCCCATCACCACCTGCAGAGATCACCAGGAAGATGCACACTGGGACACAGAGGCAAGTGGGGCTGGTCAATGCTCACAGGCTGTGCTCTGCCATCTTCCCATTGCCCAAGTGACACACAGTGGTGACAGGGCTTTTTGACATGATAGCAGCCAACTTGCTGTAGATAGACAACTAAGTCACATGAATCCTTTTTTCTGGAAAGCCTAGAACCAGCATCAAGATGAGGTTGGAGGCTCCTAAAATGTAGGGCCAGGACAGTTGGACAGGTGAAGAAAACATAAGAAGGCCAGAAGAAGCATTACTTCTGTCTCCCTGACTCCCTCCAATTTGCTCTTCATGCAGCCTCCACAGCGCTCACAGCCTGACATGGCATTAGAACCTGAGGCAGTATTTTTGAATGGAAACATTTTCCATGCCCTATCAATCAAAAAAATCCATCTTCTCTGCCAAAGTCAACAGACAAGCCACTGCTACACAGGCATAAGGGAATTTACTCCCACATCTTCATCCCCACTTCGCCCCCAGAGAAGAGGTGGGAGCTTTTAGCAACAACACAGACCATGGTGCTAAGGTTTCTGTTGGCAGCAGTGAGAATCAGCCAACTGCTCTAAGTTTGTCTCAGTAGATTTAAGGACAAAAGGAAGGCCCTTCTTGAAATGTAACAAAGAAGGCACAACTTGAACAATGATCCACTAATTGAAAGAAAAATATTTTTTTAAAAAGAAAAATAACAGACAAAAGCTATGTGAAGCACTGTGTGGGAGCAGGTCTCATCAGGCTCTGGCCAGAGTCAGATGTGCATGTCTGAAAGTGATTACAAGTATTTCCTACTACCCTAGTGGAAATGATAAAAAGCAGCTACTGAAAGCACACAGGGCTGTGTAAGCTACACCCAAGAAAACAGAAGCTGAGAAAATCATTCACATCTAAAAAAGACACAAGCAAGAGAACCCATCAGGATTCCAAATATGAACCTTAGATACAAACAGCCTTGACAACCACACTGCCAGAGCCAGGAGAGGCAGCCACTGCAAAGCCAGTGAGCACCAGCTTTGGCCAGCAGAAGACACGGTGACTGTTTACACCCATTGATGGGGACAGAGGGAAGAGGAACTCGGAGCACTGTCCAGGACAATGATTTCACCACAGCCCTGTTCCAACACCTTTTCCACACATTCTATGTGGAAAAGTGAAATGCTACACCAGTCATATTCATGGAGCAAAACAGGCGTTAAGAGAACCAAAGTAACCGTGAAGACAGAATTTAATCAGAAGAAAGCAAATCTAGAAACAAGAACAGCAGATCAAACTCTTTAAATAGATAGAAAACAACATGTGACCTGCTGAATTGAAGCATGTCAGTCAGCAGAGGAAAAGAAAGTAACATCCTAGAAAGAAAACACCCTTCTGAAACTGCTAGAAGGGTTTCTCAGGTAGCTACAAGCTTCCATGAGGGGAAGCGCAAGGGCTCCCAGAGGAATGAGTTCCTATATAGCAACAGACAGACAGTCCCAGATCCTATATTGCAGGTTGTGCTCAGTTTCGGAGGGGCTCAGGAAGAAAATAAAACATCTGTTGGCAAGCAAAGGCATTCAACTTAGCCCATCCTGGATCAGGTGGGACAGGGAAGGACAGCCAGCACGTGACAAACCTGTATGAAAAGGATTGATGTCCAGCAACAGTGGGCTCTTGATTCTCACAAAGAAGCCTTCCCAGAGAGCCACTAACTGGCAGGTTAAACTGGTGATTTTTGGCAAGAGAGCCATGGATTTCTGACTCCACAGGGACTCTGGAGGCAGCAAAATCTCCACCCACTAAAGCCTTCAAAGGGCTGAGCAGACCTCAGAACTTAGCGAGTCTTTGCAGTTAGTGCTGACATCTTACTGTTGTTTCTTTGTTACATTTTTTCGAAACAGTTCAGTTCCTCAGACAAAGGTGTTGCTTTTCATTTCCTCAACAACTGCTCTCTTTGCTAGAAGCATGTGTGGCACATGTAAAGCCACGTCATGGTGCCAGCAGCTGAGGAGGAAGATATTCACATATAGTGGAGAGCAGGCTTCTAACAGCTAGCATTGCCCTGCTTAATATAGTTCCTCTTCCAGTGAACAAGGTGCTTTGTTCTCTCCTCACAGCTATTCCAACACAACAGCCTCAGCCTTGGTTTCAGCCTAGGAGTTACTGGGTTCCAGCAGGAGGCAGAGGATCCAAGGGGGTTGGGCGATAATGGAATTTATGGCTTCAACACACGACAAAGAAGAGTGGGGGATTTCACAACACATGACAAAGAGGTGTGTTGTGAAATCCCCACTCAACAGCTGAGTTGGGGGAGCAAATGCAACAAGGTGGTGTAGGCACTGAGAGCTTGCAAGAAGCAAAGGAAAGACACAGATGTTGATTCTCCATCCTCCCAGTGATGGCAGCAAACTGCATTCACCAATCTTTCAGTAGGATTCATGCCCTGCCCCAGGCACCAGCACAAAGCCAGCCTGGTCTCTGCTGGTCAGCAGGGCCCAGTCAATATTGGATGATTTTATTCCTACTAGGGAGCAGCTGTTCTCAACCCAAAAAGAAAAACCCACTAGCAAATCCAAAACTAAAACCACGGAAATAACCAATCCAACAACAAACCACTCCCTCAAGATTTACCTTCAGATCTTCACCAAGTTCCACCAGGATCACCCCTCAGCTGTGCATCCCTGAACAAGTTCACTCCCTCCAGCATCAGTTTGGCCAAAGGTGCCTGTCTCATTGCCCAGGCTCCCTGACACCAGGGACCCATGTCAGACAACTTCCCAAAACCCTGAAAAATTTTCAGGCTGGCTTTTCTGAAATTGAACTTCAAGCTACAGGTGGCTTCATGGGCAACATCCCCAACCTCGACATTTCAGCAGCAATTGGGTCAAATTATGACTAAAAGAAGATATTCATCAGATGCTTCAAGTTATTTCTGTGAAAGAAAACAAAAACAAGGTGTCAAAGGTGCACTTCTGCCTTCATTCCCTCCCAAAAGGCCTGCCTCTAGTCACTGAATTGGTGTCTCTAAGGAAAAGCAGCACAGGCAAAACCAGCTGCAGCTCCCAGTCCATGTGCCCCATGTGAGACACAGCAGCAAAAAAGCAGAAATCTCCTTCATGGCTTTTAAAAAAAAAATTACTCTTCTTAGATAAGGGATATGTAACAAAGAGTAATGAATTTCACTCCTCTTTCCCTAAATGAACATGTTTTTCCTAAACAAACTCTGGGAACTCTTCTCAAGCTGTGACAAACCCCAGTTAATTTCTTCACCAGGACCTGACACTCAGGGTTTCCAGATGAGACACACACTGCTCAGTGGCCAACCCACTTTGTGGTCAGGGCTCTGTCTCCAGTTTGATTGTTCCAAACCAAGTGGAACATATTCATAGCTAATGAAATGGAGCTTGCTAACTGTTCCATCTCATTTCACCAGCACCAGAAGCTGGCAAAAGCAGAAGCCACACCAGGGCACCTTATCCTTTAGTTCCCTGCTCACCAACACCACACGGCTGTGAGAGTTTGCCTATTTTGAAAATACTAGATTTCCACTCTGTTGCTCAATGAATATAACCCAAATACCTTATTTTTGGCAACCACAGGGAAAAATTGGCTTGCACAATGTGTTCCTGGTTGTGACTGACTGATCTCACAGAGAAATTTTTGTGGTGGTTAAATATTTTTACCTGCCCGAGGACTACAAGGACACAAGTCCTGGCTACTGTATCCCCCCTGCTGGTTACTTTATGCCAACAAATGTTCAATTTATCATTTTAAGTTATTAAAATATCACAAGCAATATCAGAGGATGGACTAAGCTCTCTCTTTAATTACCCCCAGCACCACAGGAATTAGTCAAGAAACTGTCTTTACTGGAAACTACTACTTCTACATAAAGATTAGAACTAGTTCAAGAGAAACTTGTTTTGCCCAAAAGGACAGTTGTGAAAGCTGCAGTCAGCATGCTGTTAGTGAAACCATGAGGAAAGGAGTTACTCGAGAGCTCACATGACAGAATGACACAAAGAACTGGGAATTTGACATTAAGACCCCGTTTTTCAAAAATAACCACCAAGCAGTGCTTATGAAGCAGCAGCAGACAAAAACAGTGGCTCAATCCCCAGCCCCCTGCCAGAACAAACACAATCAGCTCCCCAGGCTCCTTCACACACAGCTCCTCAGTGGCTGGAGCACAGCTCATGCTCTGATGGGAAGGGCTGGCCCTAGACATAGATGAAATATGTACTATCATTGGGAGAACATGGAAGTCCCTCTTTGGCTGACACACTCCATAACAATGTGCCTAGGTCACAGGCATTTTTACTGTAACAACTGCCATCTCCTGACTTAGCACTCACACCCCGACCTTTACAGTGAGGGTGGTGAAATACTGGAACAGGTTGCCCAGAGAGGTTGTGGATGCCCCATCTCTGGAGGTGTTCAAGACCAGGCTGGACAGGGCACTGGGCAGCCTGGTCTAGTGGGAGGTGTCCCTGCCTATGGCAGGGGGGTTGGAACTCGATCTTTGAGGTCCTTTCCAACCCAAACTATTCTATGATTCTATGATCAGCTGACATGGCACCAGCTCCCCCCTGACTCAGCCCCAAACCAGCATTTCTCAGGAACTATGAGTAGCTCACATTGAGGTGAACCTTCAGCCCACTGGATGGCTCACTCAGCCCGTTACATCACTTACAAATCTATTTTGGGGTAGGAATCATCTTCAGGAGTGGGAATGCTGTGGGATGATCTTGAAACAGCCTTGAAGCATGGGAGCTAGAGTGAGAAGCTTCTCTCCCTGTGGCACCTACCACTTACATCATCTGACATTTACAGTCTGGGTCTGAAGCCATGTGATCTCAGGCCACATTCTCAGACACAGATCTGCTCTCTCCATTTAGGATACTGGTTAATCTCACAGCACATTTCCCACCCCTCCGTTACATGACAAGTTTATCACTGTTATTTTTCCACAGGATGCAATAACTCCCAAGATCTAAGGCATGCATTTTTTAAATACATGTAGAGAGAACGTGATATTAATTTCATATCTGAAATTAACTTGGAAATTTGAACACATGCTTGGAAATTAAGGATGCATGTCTCACTGAGACTTAAAGACATCCAAGATATAAACCAGATCTTATCAGCAGAAGAGCACCAGCAAAAGGGGACTTAAGTCCAAGGCTAAGCACCACCTTCCCAAGGGAGGGCAGGGATTATATATACATTTATATAAACACTTATAAAAAAGCAATACATTCAATGTATCGTTTGTTGACAAGGAGTGGAGTGATGAATTGGAGTCTTAAGAGAGAAATTTCTCAAGAGAGAAACAAGCACTTGGGAAATCTCATCCGAGAGGACCAATGCCGACAGCCAGTGAATTCAGGATTTGGCCATGTGGAGCGTTACTGGGCTTGTTAGAAATAGGTGAGGATGGAATCAGTAAAGGGCAAACTTCAAGCTGGAAACATAAATGGTAAAGGACTAACTTTTAATGGCCTTTTAAGCCTTCAAAAACCTTAGCTCTGAACACCAAGAGGTAATTTCATGCAGCCATTCTCATAGAAAGCCACCACTGCTAAGGATCCCCCAGGTCAAGTTATGAACTGGTACCCACTGGAAATTTTTCTAGTAATTTGACAGACTCTTAAATTTTCAGTCCAGCATCCATTCAGCTTCTCTCTCCCCATCTCCAGGTTGACCAGTTTAAGAACTATTTAGTATGGACAAAAGAATGCCAGACCCAGTCTTGCACTGAAATCTTAAGATGAGTCCTCTCTCAAAAAATTTAAGCCACAAGTTTAATTTTCAAAGGAAAAAATGCCAGAGCATTAAAGACAAAGTGTTCAGATTTATTTGGAAATTCACAGTTTCTAATGGCACTACAGGTCTGTAGTTACATACTCTTGTTCCACGACATTGTACGCTGCACTCAGGTGGTATTTTGCTCATCCAGGTTTGAAACCCTTCTGAATTCATGTTCAACACATCTTGTTCCTGTGCTCTGACTGGCTAGTTGTGCAGATCAACTCTGAAAGTACATCACCCTAAAGTATTCATAAACTAACAAGAAAGCAGCAAAAAAAACAAAGGCTTTAAATAAGTCACATTACATACAATACCCAGGAAAGGCATTAGATCTGTTAAAAAGGGTACCACTAAAAGTGCTCAATAAGTTAACTTATTACAACGTGAACCTGTAACACCTGCCAAAAGGAGTAACCTTTTGTTCCACTCACTCAGACACTCAACATTGCAGCACTCACACATCCTATAGTAGCCAAATATACAATCACAGTCAAAGTAAAAAAACAAAACAAAACACTTGGATATGAAAATACCAACCTTACAAACACTGCACATTTTGTTAGCCAATACAAAAGCAAACATTATGGAAATACCCACTGACTCAACCTGACTGGTCAGACTTCAAGGCTTTGCAAACTCGAGGCATGCAGAAGTGCCCAGCTCAGCTTTTTCCTCAACTCTCAGCACAGCAGCAGCGAGCATTCTCCTTGCACTTCCTTCAGGTAACTACAGCAGGCAACTTTGAAAACTAATGTATTCATCAGCAGAAGATCCCACAGCACAGGGCAAATCCTAGAGAGCGACTGTCATTCATTCAGTACACCAGACAATTGCTCTGATCCATAACTGAAGGTGGAAATAAACAGAACTCCCACTCCTACTGAGGTACTTTCCTCAGCTGAGGTTGCAAGCCCAGAATCCAGTCAGGCAAGTCCATCTATTAGTCCATGTATTTTTACAGTATCCAGTCCACGTTACCGAGTCCAGCTGAAGGCCGACACATGTCCCTTTACAGTACTGTAGTGTTGCATCTTCAAAAAAAAGCTAGAGGAATTACAAAATAAATCAAATGACAAACAATTGTATCTCCCCTCTTCCAGTGGCATTATAAATAGACAAAAGGCACATAAATATGGGAAGGTGCAAGAAATAGGAACAAAAAGGAAGAGGATTAGGCTTTTATCCCTATTCCACCCAACAAACTGGGTTTCAAAAAATCTCTGCCCCAGGAACTGTGAAAAAAAACCTTTATAAAATGAACCCGGCCCTCCCTCCCCCCAAGCTGTCTCGTAGGAAATTATCAGCCTTGTAAAGCTGCAGCTTACAGCCAAGATTGACACAATCCCATCTATTTTAAAATGCAGAAACCAAATTTCTGAATACTTTCCAATTAGTTGAGCTCTTAGTCTCCCACCATTCTCCCACAGAATACCACAGACTGTTCTCAAATGAACAAACACTCTCCTGTTTGAGAAGTTGAGCTAGTCTTAGATGTGTCCAGAAACTGCTGTGACGCCAAGTGTTCCCACTGTTATATCTTTGTTTCCTTTGATTATGTCATGCAGGCTTGGCATTGACCCTGATTTTGCCTGTATCAGAGTTTTTATGAGCTTCCCTCGGTCTGAAATTTTAGACCGTCTTCGTTTTATAGCCCTCTTCTCAGTTTTTGTCTTTTGGGTCTGTCCATTGCACAGACTTGTACACGCTGAAATGCCACAAAAGTAGGACTCCTCGGATTGTGATGATGTTTCAGAGCTTCCTTCGGATGGAGGACCCTTATAGGAAGAATGATAAACTTCCCCAATGTTAGAGAAGTCCCTCTGGTTCGTAAAGGGCTTCCTTCCTTTAACGTCCCCATTGGCCATCGGATGCAGAGGCTCCGCTGTTGGCTTAATAGTCTCTATTTTTTCACTTCTGTATTTACAACGCTTTTTCTGAAACCACAAGTAAATAAAGTGTTAGGTTCTGGAAGGCTGAGAGAGCATGAAAGCCAAGCCGAGCAAACAGTGGAGGGAGAGCACCACCTGCCGGCAGAGCCACACTGGCTCAGCTCAGCTCTGCCTGCCCTCCCCACAGCCACCCACCTTCTTCTCGGGGGAAAACTTGAGGGGTTCCACAATGTATAGATCCTCTGCATCTGCTGTTAGAGACGAAATATAAATGACTTTAGCAATCCTCACACTGCCAGCTCTGGAAAAAAACAATTCTATGCAAAAAGCAGCAAGACAAAAGTTTTCCACGTATCTATCACTCATAAGGTAATGGAAGTACAACACACAAACACCAAACATGAAGTCAACCCTGAGAAATTCCTCTGTGCTGCCATGGCAGCTGTCAGTGGTAGACACTTGACCTCCTGACATATAAAGCCAGGAGAGAAGCAAAGGCATCCTTTAGGGAAAAAGGAATAGGAGTCATTAAAAGCTTGCTATTACAAAAGCAAACTGCTGCCTTTACAACAGTGTTTAACGTGCTGCTGGTGATAGGACAGATACCAGAACCATGTGTGAACCTATCAAGGACACACATGTTCAGACTGACATGAGCCCAGTCTGGCATTCCTCTATCAGGGTTCTGTAAAACATTCTTCCCAGTCAAAGGAGAGCAGTCAGAGAAAGTGCGGTTTTGCAAAAAAATTAAGTCTATGCCTCAGCAAGCCTATTTCAACATGTTTCCAACTCAACTAATGAGTTTTATTATTCCTGGCACAACCACTCAGAAAAGCAGTGTCAGCTGCATACTCAGCAGTTACTAGCATCCACACTTTGTTTGCGTGACTACAACGGCCTAAGGAATCAAAAAATTCAGCTGTCCCAAGTGTAACATGAATACTGAAAAGACCATATTTATTCCCTACACCCAAACCAAGATAAAGATTCCAAAACTCTTTTACTACAGATGATAAATTCTTATCTTCAATATCTACCCAGTTTCAAAGCCAGGCAACAGACATTTCTGAGAAGTAGGGCACTCAGACTTCCTACTTCTGAAATTAAAAAAAAAAAAACCCACCACTTTCTGTAAACCTTGAATGTCTGCATGGGCCGGTACTAACCTCAAGAATGCCACTGTTCATATTCTACAGATACCAAGATTACATTTAATGTTTTAGCATAATTTAGCACAGTTCTGGGAATGTCTGGTGCCTTCTCCTACAGAACATACAAGTGAAATATTACAACCCAGCACCCTCTGACATTGACCTGCTATTCCAGGTTGTTACACTGGCAACAAGACATGTTCTCTGTGGAGCATTAATAGAGTAACACCAGAGATAAGATGTAGGCTATGTGAATAATACCTTCTTTACCAGCTAGATGGAAAGACTGGGATCTGACCAGTGGAAGAGAAGTTCTTCTTTTCAAATTCATATCATCATAGGAGGAAAAACATCTAGGTATGTGAAGGAAAAAAAAAAAAAGAAAAATAAACCAAACCTTTCTAAATACATTTTTATCAGGACTTTGGCACATGCATTTTTTCATTTAAAAACATCAGCAGCAGAAGGACAAAGTCAGTCACTTGAGTGCCCAGAAAAGCAAAGCAGACAGACATAGCTCCAACTTTGCAATGAGCTATCAGGGCACATTAATAGCAGTGCTGAAATGCTCCTAGGAGAGCATTACTACAGAGCAACAATGGCTCCATGCTATCAATTTTGAGTTTGCAGAAATAAGACTCAGAATTAAAGCAGATGTGCCAGAATTAGCAGATTTAGAAAGCATTAAATTAAAGCTGCAAGAACAACTGAGTTTCAAATACAAACAGGTTACCTTTTGGGGCTAGGGTAGTGATTACTTTTGGGAATTTTTGAGAGGTAATCTTCACAGAACTGAGAAGTGCTTCTGCACCGCTGCACACACAGCACCAGGCCCAGAATGACACAGAGAACCAGAGAAATCACAAGGTAGGTCTGTCGGTCAGAAACCTGGAAGAATTTGACATAATTGATTAAGACAGAATATTTAACAACACTAACATTGCATTGTTTTAAAGGTTAGAACCTATAAAAGAATGTAACCAATATTTTCAAGTCAGTTTCCTTCAGTTTCACTAAACACTTGCTCAACTTCAAGTATGTTTTCAGGGATCTGATGTAATCTGTTGGCTATACAGCCCTGGTGAAGCCTGCAAAAAGCACTACCTGGCAAAGCAGGACACAATGTCACTGATGGTGCCACCCTAACTTACAGAAGCAGCTGCCCTTTGAAAACACCATTCAGATCTTAGGGAAAGTATATAACTCCCTGGAAGTGCAGTAAGAAAGTAACTTCTCTGGTTTATGTTTGACATGGATGCACTATTTAAATATTGACACTTTTCATCAGATGGCACTGCAGTACTTCACAAACTAAATGTCACTATATTCACTCAATTCAGTGAGTTCACCTTTCTGGAATAGTCTTTCATTTCACAACCCAGGAGCCAGGTATTTTTCCTACTGTGTTAATTTCTAAAAAAACAGTAGATGAAGTTTATAAGAATCACATGGAAACTGCACTCCAAGGGTATTTTGCAGGTAATGTTTCAAAAGTAAGATTTAAAAAAAAATCTTAAAACATACTTAGAGATCTAGTAAGTGCATAACATATGTACTGCAAAACATCTGATCAATTAAGGTGTGCCACAAAGCCATAAACACAAGTGGGATGTAACACAGTAAGAGCCAAAAAAAGCTCTTGAAGCACTTTATCATTTCCTCTGACATATCCAACATTTTATGTGTATCACAAACATCACGACTGCCCATTTCAAAGTCAGAAGTCTACCAATCTCATTAACAATGGGCACAAAATAACATCAATTCCAAATAATTACAGGAAGTCTAACATATTAGGTTATTCCAACTAAGTTTTATCATTATTATCTCAGACTACATTCACAGGGTTGTAGGAGAAATTATTACACAAAAGAGCTCAAGTTACTCAAACTTTCCTTCCCCTGCCTTGGCCAGCAGCTACAGTAGGCTGAAAAAGCACTACAGACAACTTCTCAAATGAAAAGCTCAGACTTCAGACTTGTTCAAATGAAGAGATGTTTATGCACCTCTTGCCTTTGCTGAATTATAATTACCTCACGTTTTAATTCTGTCACAGTTGTTGACAGATTGGAGACCAGCTGCGTCATGTTGGTGAGCTGAGCCTGTAACAGCTGGATGGCTTCTGTTTGTCGCTGATCCTGTATGAAATAGTCATGGCCATGTTATTTAGTTGTCATACACACTCCCATGCACTCACACAGCATTCTACCTGCAACTGGCAGGTGTTTCATAGACACAGGATACCTTCAGCATTGTTTTCAAACTTAACATTCAAACATTTGAAGCTTTATGTAAAATAATTTTTCCTTACCAAATAATGCTCTGTAACATTATGCCAAGTGCATTTCACTACAGTGACTAAGCCATAGCAGGGAGCTGGGTACTTCTGCTACCTTCATTAAAGGCAGATTATCAGGAAGTTGATTGCTGTCCTGTTACAAATCTCACATGCAGATGAGCACACAGAGCTAAAGCCTAAGGGCTGACACATAATTTCTGCTCTGGAATCAGGTGGCTGTCATTAGTGACAGGAGAAACAACAGCCCAGCAAACATCTACCTGGAAAGAGCCCTAACAGGGTTCTTAATCCTTTCAAGAACTAGGAAAAGTGAGAAATATCAGGGAGTTTAATCAAAAGCAGCACCTCAGGCTGACCAACATTTGAAACTATTCAAAAAAGCAGAAAAAAATATGCAGGTTGTCTCAGGGAAGTTGTGATTTTTTTTCCACTATTGAAGGATAAACAAGCTACAGGCCTGGCACAGTGCTTCAGAACTTTTCAGAGAGTCTGTGCAGTTGCTTTGGTACTGTGCTTCATGCTGGATTTCACAGCTGCTCAGGAAAGCTGAATGGCAGGGTGGGCATAATATTCAGCTCCCACTTCCTTAAATCACATTTTAAAACACACTACATTTTCAAATGCAAATTTGGCAGAAGCCATTACTGTACCCACTTCCCTTTCAAGAGAAAATAGAATTTTCTTCAGCAATATCAGGGCAACTGCCTATACTTTACATCAGAGATGGAAAATCAAGTTCACTGGAAAAAAATTTTGAGTGCATCTACAATGCAGAAACAAGATCTGGAAGAGATCTGGGTTATTTTTCCATTTAAGTTTTAAGCATTACCAGTTAATAACTGATTTCTTCCAATACAAAGATCAGGAAACAGAGCTGGAAATACTTTATTCCAAACTGAGAACATACCTGGAAGTTTTATTACAGAGAATTAAAAAAATACAAAAGTATCTAATGAAGTTTTTCAAATGCAGATTTTCAACTAACAAAAAACTGCAGTTGAAATAGGACTTCTACGCCTCCTTGTAACCCTTTCTTAAAAGTAAACTTTCTAAGCAGGAATAATTCAGTATTCCAACAAACCATACCTGCTCTTCTGCTATTCTTGATGTGTTCTGAAGTTTGATTATTGTTTTATTGAAAGCTTTCTGCATTTCTTCCATTTGCTTTCGGTACCTACAAAAAAAAAGTATAAGGGTCTGAAATGTCATTTTGTAAAATCCCCAGTGACACTTCCTAAAGAAAAATCTAGTGTTATGCAAAGGGAAAGCTGCTCTTTGTCCAGAGAAGTCTGTGTCAAGTGGTATTTTCTTAGAAGTTTTGAACATAAAACACAGATATGTCTCATCACAGCTTTTTATTGTGGTTTTTTTCCAAAGTTAGAGTCAAATTATTTCAACACTTTAGAGCTCAGCACTTGCTGACTAGAATTCACTAGGGAGAACTCTCCACAAAATAGTTACTACCAAGGGAAAGAAATAGAATAGTAAATATAATAGAAGACATTGTAGGACAGTGTCACTCAGCTGAACAATAACAGGAGGATGTGGCTTTTTTTGGATGGATTATGGACAGGATTAGCAGTTACATCCTGGCAACCTTTATCCTTTGAAAAAAATCCACATCATTATTCCTCTTAACAAAATAAATGTAGTTCTATCTGAAATACCAAAAGAGAGCCCTGGCTACAGGCATCTAGGACTTCAGTAAGATACCTTGGGATCAGGTAACTTTATGTTCTCCATGAAGCTCTGTGGTCGACTGTACCCAGCTTCTACTGCATTACATTCCACAGGCACATGTTCCTTTGTTTTTGGCTAAAATCACATTTACACTCTTACCAGTCTTTCTCAGACTTACCTCTGACTAAGTTCTTCTAAATAACGGCTGCTGAGAGACATGTTCACTTCCAGGGCTTTGATGCGATTATTAAGGCGCATAAAGACAGACTCCTTCTGATTAGACCCATGAACAAGATTTCCATTGGCATAGCCAAGATCTGTTGAATTCTGCAACTCAGCATAGAAATCCGTAGCTGTTCTCTGCGGTCCCCCAGACACTGGAATTGCCATTAAAGCTTCTTCAGCTGCCTGATCGTCCTCCTTTGTTTCAACAGATACAGATGACTCAACAGGAAGTAAAGCAGGTTTCTGCACTTCTGGAGTGTTTTCCTTTGCTTCCTCAGCATCACTGGTTAACGTGCCTGCTGTATGCTCAGGCTGCAGAACAGTCTCTGAAGGCTTTGAAATCACTGGAGGAGCCACAGCCTCTTTTGTGCTAATCTCCTTTACTGCAGTGGCCACAACAGTCTCAGCAGCTACAGGTTTTTCTTCCACAACAGAGCTCTCAGCTTTTTCTGTTTCTGCACTGACCTCAGCTGTATCCAGCTGAGGAGTCACCCTTGGTGCAACCTGACCAGCATCTTCTCCTGCAGGCTGCAAGGCCGTGTCTGTCGTTGGCAATGGCTTAACTTCAGAAGTAACTTCTAAGAGGAGGGATTGAGAGACAGTTTGAGGATGGCTTGGCTCCAGTTCAATCACATCTGTGGTTTCATTATTGATCTCCTCATGAACCACACTGCTGAAGTCAACTGCAACAGTAGAACCAGATGGTCTCTCAACTTTGCTGTCTAATTGCTGAGGCAGAGGCTCATCTACTGATGCATGTATAGATTCAGTCAGTACTCCCTGTGGCTGCTGAACACCAGCAGAGTCATCCTGCTTTTCTTTACCTTCAGTTTTACTACGTTGCCGATGCATGGCAACTGCAACTGAACACCATTTAAACAGATATTCTGAAAAGGTGGAAATACAACATGCTGTTGCCATGTCATAGCAGTACTTTTCTGTCTCAAGTTCAAACCATGGCGCTGCTTCCTCCTGGTCATCATCACTAGGCAGCAAGGTCACTGTCGACTGGCTTGTATCTTCTTCATATTCTTGGACTAGCTGAACAATGGGATTTTCTTTTGTCAAATCCACAACTAACTGCTCTTTATCAATCTGAGGAATCTCTGTGGTAACAAGTCTACAATGAAAGTTAGAAGATGGGATGTTACTTCAACAATTTTACATGCTTGCTCTGTAAGACTGCAAAAGCAGGTTCATTAGAAAATTATTTTCTCTGGTGATTTTCAATCCCAATTTACAAATAAATTATTTCAACCTTTCCTTCTGCAACAGGATGTCTTGTCCCTTCTCTCATTCTCAAAAAAAGCCACTGGTTCAAATACAATTATAGGAATATTCTTGCTCTTCTGCTGCAATCTTCAAATGCAAATATCACACCTTTCCCACTGATCTTTCTCAACCTCTCAACAATCAGAGTGCTGAGAAACCATAAAACCATTAAATTAAGCACAAGCCAAGCCTTAACTTTTTCAAGCTAGAGTCTCTGTTCCAAGTAGCCGAATCAATTCAAAACAATTGTAATCAACTGAAAAAACAATAGAGCACCTATACATGACACCTCCTAACCTAATTCAGTTCTTTTGCAGACATACTTTTGTCAAGCAAAAGCCTAAGAGAAAAATAAGCTCCTAAATCAGAACTTTTGACAACACAAATTATGCAAGGTGTCCAAACAAGTTTCAGCAATACAACTTGCATTCCAAATTACTCTCTTTTGAAGGTGGCAACCTGCAAAACCTGGAATACTGAGTCACTTCCACTGAAGAATTCTGTTACAGTTAAGACTAAAACATCCCTCTAGTTCTTCTAAACAAAGTTATATAAACAACTGACTAAGTTACTTATGTATTTTGGTATTTATTCAAGTGTTAAAATACATCATAATGGAAAGAGCTACAAATAGTAACTATACTGATAGATTTCCCTGGTTCATACATTACCATACAGCAGATTTTACTAAATATTTGCCTTTTCCTGGTTTAAGGCAGAGTGCCATATCTAAGCATTCCACAGCTAAAGATTCCAGACTAGTGCATGTTAAGCCTCTAAGAAGATACTAAAAAACTCCCAAACACTCATCACTTACTCTGGTGAAGGAACAGGAGTTGGTTCAGGCAGTCTGGGTGCAGCTGTTGAAGTTGTAGGGGTGGAAGTGACATTTTCAGACACACTTTTGTTCCCTGCTGTGGGAAGGGAGAAAACATGAACATAGAAATTGAAGACCCACACTTCTTTTTAATGAATTTTGAGGTGTGGAGTGTTTTGCTTTGTGTGTTGTTGTTTTTTTTTTTGAAAGGTAATTAATTACTGTACCAGATGAAATGCACATGTCAAAGTTATTTCAATGAAAATGCTATTTTGTGTGATGCATGTTTACATACATGATGCTGTGGAGTCTCAAAATATTTCCTGGAAGTAGCAGCAAGTTCAACTGTACAACTGGAACTGGGTAACAGAGTAAAACTCTGACTATAGATGAACAGATACATATGCTAACTTGGTATGGGATCCCTTCTCAGTAAATTCAGCATCTTTATTCCACTCTTCACAGTCAGTAGAATAAAAATTCTATGCAACTAATCAGATATGTCAAAAAAGGTAAAAAAAGTCCCTTAGATGTAGATCATCCTACCCCTCCAAAAAGACAGAAACAGACTTTCCAGAATGTCTTTCATTAAAAAATACCTTCAGTTTCAGATGACTCCTCTGTTTTGGCTCCAAGCATATTAGCAGCAATATTCACCATGCTTAGGATGGCATCTAAAAGAGATAACAGCTAATCAAAGAGGATGTCCTCAAATGGCACTGCTATGAGCACCACTGGACTACCTGCTATTTTACAAGAATGGTTTGAAACAAATCACAGCATAAGGACATAAAATATATATGGTCTGTTGCACTGGATGCATCTGCTGCTTTGAAAGGATAACATTATAAGCTAGAAATTTCTATTTGACAAATCATATTGAATCTTTAGCAGCTAGACGTTTAACATCTGTGAGAAGTACTTATTGACCAGACTACTGTGACCACAGTACACTAAGACAAACACAAAAATATGTAAAGNATAACAGCTAATCAAAGAGGATGTTCTGAAAGGGCACAGCTATGAGCACCACAGGACTATCTGTTGTTGTATAAGAATGGTTTGAAACAAATCACAGCATAAGGACATAAAATATATATGGTCTGTTGCACTGGATGCATCTGCTGCTTTGAAAGGATAACATTATAAGCTAGAAATTTCTATTTGACAAATCATATTGAA
>VZTY01000367.1:76270-87929 GCA_013400935.1 Turnix velox | reverse complement strand
TGGGGAGCAGGTGACAGGCAGTAGTGAGGGAGGAGGGACGGAGCAAGGAGGAAGTGCGGGTGGCAGAAAGGCAGAGGCAACGACTCCTGGCCACGGCTGGAGTTTGGTGGCCCTTCTCAGTCGGGACGCTGGTCTCCAGGCAGGAGGGCTAGAGAAAGAGAATGGGTCTGGGGGTTGTGCGAGGGAGAGAGACCGCTGATTTGGGAAAGGACCTTCCTTCCTGCATGGCAGAGCTGGAAGTTGGGGCAGTGTTGGCCTACGCTTGACTGAGCAGGCTGCTGCGTTTGCTGGTGCAGCTGTGTCAACACCACCTTCTCTAAAAGTGTGACAGAAGTCACCTGGGCTAGTCAGTACAAAGGAGACCTCCTCCTTCACTGACACGCAGTGTAGAAGGAGAATTTGGGCTTTAAAATTCTGCGGTGAGGAGTCTGGGCAGGGCTTGAACCTATGTGGCAGAATATTGACGTTATTTACCGAAAGGCTTCTGCAGAAAGACCTGCTTTATTGTAATAATACATAAACAGATTATGTCCCTCCCATTCTTGTGTAACCGTTTCTGGTTTTGGAGATAATTATCTTGATTTTGTGCAGGAGTAGTGTCTGTTTAAATGATTTGTTTGAAGAGATAATACTCAATTGAAACTTGCTTGTTTCAAAAATGATTATAAGTAACTTGAAGTTCTCTGTTCTGTTGTTATTCTATTCATTTGTCTATTATACTTTTAATTTTTTCTTTTTAAGATAAGGACAATCCTCTTATTGCTTTCTTTGTCTGTGAAAGACCCTTACAAGTGGAGGGGGAGGAATGGCCATAGTTCAATTACTTCTTAGTAATTCAAATAGATTGGAAAGAGCATTTTCTTATGTTGCTCATTTATCACTAGAATTATTGATGATAATCCTATCATTTAGGCAGATGGAGTTAAAATGATAGCCATTTGGCCTTTCCATTGACTTTAGACTGCATTTCCAAAGCAGAAATAAGACAAATGTTTTCTTCTTATTGTATTGAATTTGTATGCAGCCTGAGTGTCATCCATAGAATTGGACACTGATATTAATCTCATGTTTCTGCTATATGTTATTTCAGTAGCTTGATATGTTTTAAGTATCCATATTTCTCCAAGCCTGGCTCCATTGTGTTAGATGGATTATAAAGCAAGCCTTCTTGACTGCACAGTCTGCATCTTTCATCTTGTAAACTCATTTGTATAAGGAGGCCCTCACCCATACATCCCAGTGATGTCTGTACCATGACTTCATTGAATTTCTCTCTAGTGGCTCTGATTGCATGATTTGGGCTTAAATAGGAGAATGGTACTGTGGGGCTATAAAAGCCAGTGAAACTGGTAAAAAGAAATACCACATTGTGTGTATTGGTAAATGTATATAAAAGAGCTTCATGAACTTGAAAAATATCAGATGTGATGTTAGTTACCTTAGAGTCTTGCTGATTTTTTGGGGTTTTTTTTTTGGAGATTGTAGCACAATGAAATCTAGTTGATGACTGAAAATGCTGTGTGGTCTGTTGTCTTGTTTTGTGTACAATAGACTCCAAATTAAAAATCAGCAGTTGAGGAGTGTGGATTGAGGAGTGCTCCTGTCTGCTTTTCTTTGTAAAGCTTTTAATGGTTAAATGTAATCCTTATTTCACTTGTGCGATAACTGGACATTAAAGCTGAGATGCTGTTTGCATAGCAGAATCGCAAATAGGGTGCACATGTTCTCTCTCCATCCAGCTCCTTCATCAGTGTAGCATTCCTGTACCATAGATAAACAAATTTAAACTTTTAGATTGAGATTAGCCATCAGTGTTTTGAGAATATCCCTTTATAATTTTTAATATTTATATATTTTCTTACAAACCTGTGCAATTACATTCCATTAAGATAATATATCTTATTTTTGATTTCTGAATTCTCCAGGGGAAGACCCCACTATGTTCTGGGTACACGCTACTATAAAATGTAACATCGAAACAGATATTAAGATGGGGCCCTTCTAGCATGACGATACTCTGGGCTATTAGAAGATAAGAAGGCAAAATACAAATTCAGCATTGCAACTTGAATTAGGGATATTCTTTAGCTTTTAATAGGGATGAAATTAAGCCTGATATTTAATGTCCTTTAGATGATGATTTACCACATTATGTCTGGATTAATACAGAACAGTTAACTTCAAGTTTAACTTTTTTTCATGGGTTCATAGCATTGTATAGATTGGAAGGGATCTTTCAAGTTATCAAATCCAGCCGTCAGCCTAACTGACATGAACCATCACTGAACCATAGTGCATTCTGAAAGACATTCTCAGTATGTAAAGATTGTGATACTCCTGTCTCTAGTAACCGAATGAAATACAGCTCACAGTGTTCTGTTATTTTCTTGCATAAAAGCTACTCTTAATCTGTATAAGAGATGAGTTTATCTTAAAAATTGTGCACTTGCAGAGCACATCAGGCAGCGAGCTGACAGCAGGATTAGATTTAGAGGTCTGCTTTCCCAGTCAGTTCTCTGCATGGCTATGTTTGCATTGTTTTTAAGCCATATTACAGTCTAGAGGAATGTAGAATAAACATAACTGCATTATGCATAGCCCATAAAAAGTCTTGGAAAAGAAAAATTCTCAGCTGAATGTATAGTTTTTAATAGACCATGTAAGATCTGTTTGTGCTTTTTGTCAGAACCTGGAGTGTGTATTAGTCTGCACGGAGAGGTGCAGACCAGACTGAGCAAACCAGAGTTCTCTACTTGTGTAAAGACTGCTAGTTCAACTGCCAATCAAGAGTCAAGCAGTGCTTCGGTAAAATTTCAAGCTGCAAATAACATCTAACGATAAAGATGTGTACCTGGTATGTAGAAAAGTGTGTGTGTGCTGCTTGGAATTCTCAAAGTACCAACTGAAGAGGGCTGAAGCCCTCTTAAAGGTGCTCCTCGGTTTGTTTAGTTTGTCATGCAAAGATATGCTGGATGATACAGGTCTCATGCAATGTGAATGTAACAGCTCTTTTCATTTTATGGTTCAGGCATAGGATGATGAAGCAGTGGGATATAATTAAGTAGTGAAACCTAGTTTTTCTGAGAATGGGCAACTTTTGGAATAGAATTCAACTCAGAGGTGCTGAAGAAGATTAATCTGTACCTATGTAGATCTGAAAATGGTCAGGGAATGTCTCGCCTGTCTCTCTTCTTGCTCTTCCTGGTTTCAGGTTCTGGTGTCCTTTGCATATATAGATAATCATGTGCTGTTACCAGAATAAGCTAAGTTGAGTCATTACAGAAATGCATGTATGTATTGCAATTGCTGGATGCATTGCAATACCTTCCTAATCTATTTCAGACATTATGAAGATTATTATGTTACTCCGGTGACATTAATTTTACTGAGGAATTGTCGGACAAGCTGTATTTTGGATTTGTATTTTGGATGCTCTCAGTAGACCATCTACACTGCCTTCCATCTTTCATCAAAATTGTCCTGGTTTAGAAGCCAGAGTCCAGATTTTTTTTTAGTTCTTTCTGTGCTGAATGCACAGAGACTGATATTATGCCGTTGTCTGTTACCTGCATGTAATGTAAGCTTTTATTTTCATGGTAGACAATTTACTGTTGTACATAGAGAATTTATTTTCTGGTTGCTCTTCTGAAGCACTTTGAAGCAAGCAAGCAGGATAAATAGAGATCTTCTGATAGTACAAAGTAAGATGTATATTTTAAGAATATAAAAAATCCCTCCTTTTGTTTTGCTAATCCTGGGCTTTAATTAGCAGAGTTTCAATGCGGTTGTCATCCATTTTTGAAAAGTTTTAATGCCTGGTTAGGTTATACTAATGTTTCGTTGATCCCATAAACGGCTTTCCCGGTTGCTATCTGGATTTGAGTTGTAAAGGGCCACTTACATTGAATTTACGGTGCTAATTTAAGAGCAGTTGTGTATAGTGGGACCTTTTATTGTTTCAGATATAATCTGTTCTTGGCTGTATGGAATGGTAACAGTGAGGAGCTGTACTCTCCCTTGAGAAAGGAAACGGTTGGCAGAGTGCACATAAAAAAACACTTGTAAAAGTAAACAAGGTAGATGGTATTTGGTTTGGAGAAAAGCTAATGGAGAATGAGTATCAAATATTTTCTTTCCCCCTTGGAAGGAAAAGGATGGGGTTTTGAGTAAGAAACTTGATAGTTTTCTATCCATTAGAGGAGACAGCACTCTCCTGTGTGTCTGAAAGCCCAAAAAGCGTGTTGTAGCTGGGTTAGTTCAATGCAGAGCAAGAAGTATGCTGTGCTTATTACCCTGTCCTTTCCATGAGGAAGTAAAAGAAATGATAGATTGCTGTTAAGCAAATCAAACTTTCAAGAAGAGTCATGTATGTGTAAAAATGTCCAGAAAACAGGGATAAAGAAAATACTTCTGTGTGTTTTTATATAAAGAGAATATTGTGCAAAGACAATTGAACAAATTTTAGCCACTATGTTTTCTTTCTGTGAAAAAACCTAGTGCCAGAACTTAAAGTTTAAACAAAACCAAACTTGACCCTCCAAAAATACCCCAGCTATGTATATTTTATAGGTATCCTAATGGAATGCAGAGCAGTGTTAAATAAAAATACCTAGTTTGAGGCATAAGGTAAATGATAGTTGTTATGTGATACTTCTCATTTTGAGTATGAATGTGAAAGAGCTGCTAAAAACAGGCCTGTCAAGTCCTGAGGGTTTAAAATACCTGACAGAACACGCCCTTATTGATTTCTAATCAATCTTAGGACAGTGAGAGAATTCCAAAAGACTGGAAGACATCCACTACTGTGCTAGTGTTGTTACAAGGGTGAATAGCATGACCTAGGTAATTACTAATGTTGATCCTGGGCAAAGTAGTGGAGTAGCTGATGCGAATGAGAACAAATAGGCCAGTCAGCAAGGATATGAGAAAGAATTTATTAAAAAACTTTTAAAAGAAACACAAAGCCAGCCTTCAACCAGTTTAAGTAATTGGGATAGATTATGAAGTGTTTTCCTTACAGTTTAGGCTCCTGTAACTCCGTCATTTATTTTTATTTCATGCAATTACAATTAAGGTAGGAAAAGGCTTGATAAAATTTCATTTGAATTGGTAAATCCTGACAAATGTTNTCATGCAGTTACAATTAAGGTTGGTACCGGATTGATAATTTCATTTGAATTGGTAAATCCTGACAAATGTTGTTAGGTTTATTCTGATTTTTGTGTTGTTTTTTTATGTTGTATCCATGATTTTAGCTTTTAGGTATTAGTCTTGGTGTTGAGGATTTTTTTTTGCTTGGATTTGTGTGTGAATTTTTGGGTTTTATTTTGTTTGTTGTTTTTTCATTTTAATGTTCAGTGTGGATATTTTAGTAGATGATGATGTTTTGGTTGAGAAGCCGGAGCTCTTGAAGAACTTACTACTGTGGCTTTGAAGCTTGGTAAGGGAATGAGGAGATAAAACTAATTTGGCACTTGATACAATTTTAGAGTAATGTCACCGAATGGTTTCAGTAGTGTTTGGGTTATTATTATTAGTGGGACATGCTTGAAGAGCCGTATGAATTACTGTCTGACCTTGGTGTCTGGGCAGGTCATGGAACAGATCATCCTGAGTGCTGTTGAGCAGCGCATGAGGACAGCAAGGCAATCGGGCCCAATTAGGATGGGTTCATGAAAGGCAGGTCTTGCCTAACAAACCCAATCTCCTTCTGTGACAAAGGGACCTACTTGGTGAAAGAGTGAAAGGCTGTGGATGTCATTTACCAGAACTTTAGCGAAGCCTTTCATACAGTTTCCCATAACATTCACCCAAAGGAACTCTTCCTGTGGCTTGGATGGGAATATTCTCTGCTGAGTCAAAAACTGCCTGAGTGACCAGGCTCAAAGATTGGTGGTGAATGGGGTTAAATGCAGTTGTTGGCCAGTCACAAGTGGTGTGCTCCAGGGCTCAGTACTGGGATCACTTCTCTGTAATTTCTTTATCACTGTTCTAGATGAGGGGATTGAGTGGACCCACAGTGACTTTGCAGATAACACCAAGCATGGGGAAAGCATCAACTACTAGAGGGTAGGAAGACTTTGCAGAGGGTATGGAAAGGCTGGATTGATGGGCTGAGGCCAATGTTATGAGATTCAATAAGGCAGACTACTGGGTCATTGCTACTCCATGCAGCATTAAAAGGTTTGGGGAAGAACATCTGGAGAGCTGCCTGGCAGAAAAGGACCAGGGGTGTTGGTTGACTGCTGGCTGAATATGAGGCAGTGGTGTGCACAGGTGGCCAGGAAGGCCAACAGTATCCTGTCTTGTATCAGGAGCAGCATGGCCAGCAGGACCAAGGAAGTGATAGCACCCCTGCACTGGGCAATGGTGAGGACCCACTTTGAGAGCTATGCTCTGTTTTGGGGCCCTCATCTCAAAAAAGACATTGAGGTGCTAGAAGGGGTCCAGAGAAGGGCAGCAAAGCTAGTGACAGGTCTGGAGAACAAGTTTTAAGAGGAACACCTAGGGGAGCTGGAATTGGTTAGTCTGGAGGAAAGGAGGCCTAAGGGGAAACCTTATTAGTCTCTACAACTGCTCGAAAGGAGAAGGTAGTCTGGAGTTGGTCTTTTCTGCCTAGTAATGGGCAACAGAGGGAATGGTCTTAAAGTGTACCAGCAGAGGACTAGACTGGATATTTGGAAAAATTTTTACACTGAAAGCATTATCAAGCATTGAAGCAGACTGCCTAGGGTGGTGGCTGATACCATCCATGGGAGCATTTAAGAGATACTTAGGGATATGGTTTAGGGATGTTTTCTCAGAGTTAGATTGGTGGTTGAACTAGATAATCTGAAATGTCCTTTCCAACCAAAATGATTCTTTGATTCTATAGATTACAAAGTGAAAAAAATGGAGCAAGTCAGTTGCTTCTGTTTAGAAACAGGTAGAAAAACACTGGGCTTGTTTTATTCTCTGATGCTTGTGGTATTTGCTGTATTATGTACACTAATACAGTATGAGATTGCGTGGTTATTGATGTTTTAATATTTAATACTTGCTTTTGCTCTTTAATCTTTTTCATTCAGTGTATTTCCTGTGTCAGAAAAAAAATTAAGGATTTTTAGGATAATTGAAAATAGACACCCTTGAGGTAAATGGGTTTATTCAAACCCTGTTTTGTGTCATCTCTTAAACACAGATGAAGATAGGTTTCACTTGATTTAAGTGTGGTACTCTAGAGGGTCAGTTTGCCCTGCATTTAGTTTTCAGGAATGTTTGAATACCAGTGTACTTCAGTATTGCAATGTACAACTTTTTGGTTTGTAATTAGGGAGAAGACATTTTTAGACCTTTAAATTCAGATAAAAATGTTGGAGTTTACTGAAGATGTGGAGTCATATTTTGTAGTGCAGGGTTTATTAGTCCAATGGAGTAGCATGAGGCATACTCATAAATATTCAATCTGTAAATTAAATTTAAGCGTGTCAGTGCTTTGATTTATTTGGTGGCATCCCATCATATTTTAATTTTAAAACTCTGCTATAATTTAACATAGGTGTACTTTCAATGCAGGTAATAAGCAATAATGAATGGGAGTGCCCTTTCAAATGAACATGTTTTTTGCAAAGATGTGGTTCTGCTGGGTAAAATGAAACGCACCCATGCATCCCTGGTTCCAGTAGTGTGTGTGAAGTTCTGAGGGGAACTAATACATGGGCAAGAGTTGCAGCAACTGGCATCAAATCACAGGTATTTTCTGAAACTCAGTAACCTGTAAAATGAAGAGTTTTGCCTTGGTTGGCTTAATTTGGCTAATGGACTGTGATGTCTGCAAGAACACTATAGTGGATCTTGTGCAGGGTATGGGAAAGTGGATAGGAATGAATTAACTTCACTTTTTATTATCCTCAAATGGAAACAGATCTTCATAACTGTTGTAGGTGAAATGGCTAGGATAGCTGTATTTGCATCAAGGTTTGAAAGCTGGATAAATTCTGCCTTAATGCCCAAGGAGTATGATTAAAATTTACTTCACCTGCAGTGAAATGAGGTACTTGGATGTTTTCCACTTGTGATTTAAGATGTGACACTTTATTTTGTGTGATTACGTGTGCATAATAATGCGTATAAATAAATGTTGAATGCTTAGAAATTTTCCTGTAAAATGAAATGTTTTCTTCTTTGAAATTGTCTCTAATGCTGTGGGGAGAACAGAACATGATGATCAGAGATGGCTCAGGGAGAGAAAAGGAGAAGAGGAAGGAGCTAAGCTTGACCTCCATCCCCTACCTTGTATTTTAAAGCTAAAAACAAAACTCTTTGTACCAATTATTGACAATATATTTTCCACTGAAGGAAAAGGAGTGTTTGAGCTATTCTTTCCATGGTAGTGTTTGTTTCGCATAACAGCAGGAGCTGCTGTCTCTCTGCTTGGTTGCTTTCTTTGCCTTTCAAGGATGAGCTTTAGGCAAGTGACATGGCACCGAGGTATTTTTTGTCTCTGCCTTTTGCGAAATTGTTCCTTTTATGCTTCTGTGTTAGAGCTGACTTTAATAACATCCTCTACCTTGCCTTCCAAACCAAAAATCCCTTTTCCTTCCCGTGTTCCATAGCTGCTCTCTGAAACTGGACAAGAGGTAGGACTGGGTCAAGATGAGAAGTGCTCGCAAGGAAAGGAACGGTTTTAAATTTCTTTTTTGAAGAACTGTAGCATGTAGTGTTGAGGACCTTTTGAAACAAAATTAGAGATTCTTCTGCTGTTTATTCGACTATTTATGGATGATATCTATAAAACTTAAAGGTTATGTGTAACTTTTGAGGTTTATTTTCATACACAGCTTGCACATGTAGCAGTACATACACTAATTGTACATCATGCTAACTTATGTAAAAGATTTGTATCACTACAGAAGTACAAATGGCTAGAGTAGTTTTATATGCCAGTGATTTAAATAAAATTAATAATTAAAGAACCATTGAATGGCACAGATTAGATGTAGTCTAGTAGATGCCTGATGAGGGCTGAGTGGTGGTGGAAGATATTTGCAGCTGATCTCAAATAGATTGGCTAGAAATAGCCACAGTTGCATGCTAGCTTCTGAAATATGAGGAAACTTCCATTATTTTGATAAGACCAAATGATTAGAAAGACCAAGCATCCTTTTTTAACAGAGTACACCATTTTTAAATTTCTTTGACCAGCTGTTGCAGTTTATAAGAGCATTTATTTAATCAGAAGTCCCAAAATGCTCTTAAGGAATAAGTAGGAGGGGCACAATCTTGGTGCAGGAGGAAGTATACGTAATTGCTGTTAAATAAAAACTACATAAATATATAAAAAAACTTGCAGTGTCATGTGTTTTACATCTTGGCTTTTTTGTCTCTACATGCCGATTGCTTTTCAAGTTACTGTTCTGAGAAGGCTACTTAATGGGGATATATATTTTTTTATCCCACTTCTCAATGTATCATGGACTTTCAAGAATTTAAACATGAAATAATGCCTCATAATTTCCAACTTCTTAGTTACCTTTTAAACCACCCATTTCCAAGAAGACAAAAACATAATTGCAGTCAGATATCTACAGCAAGGATGGAAGTTAAAAATAAAATGCAGATTTTCTCATATTGAAAAAGAATCTTCTAATTTGGTTCTTGCAGTTCTTAGAGCCTCATGCTGCACAGGAGCTTGCTCTCCTCGGTTGTATCTAGCCTGACAATTCACAGTACTGATTGTTTAACAGAAAGGTATATAAAACCTTGTAGAGGCTGAGAATTTTATAGGAAAGGACTGTATCTGTTACCAGGATGAAAGTAAAAAAGTGTGAAGCTTCACATTTTGCAGGATTTGGGAAGGGTTATCTTGTGCATCATATTATCAGTTTTCATTCTGGATTTTTTTTTTCTGCCAAAGGATTCCAGCAGTCAAAATAAATTATCTTCTTTGAAATGTACATGCTCTCTCACCTGGCTTAGAGTAATCATCATTATATGCCAGGACTTATTTAATTCTGTGAATGTATGCTTGTGTTCATGAAGAAAACAGCAGAGGTATGGTTAATTTTCTTATCTTGACTGAACTGTGAAACGTGAGTGACCTCGTGGTATGTAGTAGAAGTTTTTAGTAGTGTTACACTTTAAGAAGTACACAGTAAGAATGCATCGTCTTTAGTGTGCATATGTGCCTACTCCTGAAAAAAAAAAACTTCTAAGAAAAAATAGGAATATTTGAAGGATCATGTCACATGACAAAGTATTGAGGAGGTGGGATGTGTGAAAAGTAGTTGTGTAGCTTTTGTTTGTGCTGCCAAATGATCCAGAAACAAGGCTAAGAAACATAATGACAGTCTTGTTCTGCAGCAGCAGCCTGTCCTTGCTAGAATAAATACAAAGCATTAGTAAAACATTTGTTTCTGTCTTCAATTGTCACAAACCAAGCAAATACAACACTGAAGAAAATAACAGAAAAGTCTCAAGAAATAGTTTCATCAACAGATATCTATGTCAAAACCAAATCCAAGCTTCATTATATATGAAGTCTTTAAAAACGTTCAGCTGAAATATCAGTGGCTTAAAAATGAGGATACTAATATTAAGACCATGAATGAGGAGAGAGTAATAATCCATAGAAAGATATTAATTCCATAGCATTAATTATGTAGGCATGAGGCTTCATTTACTGTACTTTACAGAATGCTTAGTCATGTTAGGTAAATGAATTAACTGTTGGCAGGTAACTATCAATTGAGATATATTGAGCAGCTCTTGAGTTCTTCTTGAGCACTTCCCAGTTGTTGTTTTAAGGTATAAAAAGTGAAAAGATGGTCTGTAATAGTGAGCATTCTCATTCTTACAAGCTCAAATTCAGCTTCATAGTAGTAATGAAAAAGATTCATCAAAGAATACATGTTTTATTTCAAAAAGAGTAATACAGGATTGAGAAGACAGGGAAGGGAAGAAAATTGGAGCTAAAGTGATTGTCACAAGTTTTATTAGCTTTTAGAATAGGTAATGCATCAGTGGATAAAGGAAAGGCAACTGATGTCATTTACCTGGACTTGTGCAAGGCATTTGACACTGTCCCACATGACATCCTGTTCACGAAACTGGAAAACAGTGGGTTTGATGGATGGACCACTGGCTGCATAAGGAGCTGGTTGAATGGTCGCACTCAAAGAGTTGCAGTCAATGGCTCATTGTCCAAGTGGAAACCAGTGATGAGTGGTGTTCCTCAAGGATCAGTACTGGGACCAGTGCTATTTAACATCTTTGTAGGAGATAATGGACAGTGGGATTGAGTGCACCCTCAGCAAGTTTGCAGACGACACCAAGCTGTGTGGTGCAGTTGATACACCCAAAGGAAGGGATGCCATCCAGAGGGACCTTGACAGGCTTGAGAGGTGGGCCCATGCCAATCTCATGAAGTTCAACAAGGCCATGTGCAAGGTCCTGCACCTGGGTTGGAGCAATCCCAAACATAGATACAGGCTGGGTGGAGAGTGGCTTGAGTGCAGCTCTAAAGAGAAGGACTTGGGGGTGTCAGTTGATGACAAACGCAACATGAGCTTCCAGTTTGTACTTGCAGCCAAAAAGGCCAACCAAATCCTGGGTTGCATCAAGAGGAATGTGACCAGCATTCAAGAAAGGTCATTTTGCCCCTCTACTCGGCTCTGGTGAG
>VZTY01000367.1:2171-75901 GCA_013400935.1 Turnix velox | reverse complement strand
ATAAGAAATAAATTCTTTAGAGTGAGGGTAGTGAAACACGATGCCCCCTCTCTGGAGGTGTTTAAGGCCAGGCTGGACAAGGTACTGAGCAACCTGATCTAGTGGGAGGTGTTGGAACTCTATGATCTATAAGGTCCTTTCAACCTGAACTATTTTATGATTCTATGAGATGAAAGAGTATGATAAGTTTGTGATAAAGTTGATGTGAACAAGTAACAAAGGGAAAACCACATGCATATGCGTATGGCTTGTACATGAGAATGGTGTCGTAGAAGCATTTGGGGAACATAAAGGTATCGAAGGGGACCACAAGATACTATTTGCCTTGTTGATTTCCTTGTTGAGTAAGTTTCCCTTAGTGGAAGTACATGAGATGAATCAGGAAAAATTCCCAATTTGATGTTCAAACCTAAGTTCATATTAACTTGTTATGATTAGTTTTCAAAGTTTCTCTAATGTGAAAATGCTGAATTGATTAATAGTGCACATAATATTAAAATTTCATCAGTTGCTAACAAAGAATGGGTGGTATAGAGAGGTGCCTCGCTTCTGTAGAGGTTTGTTGTGTTCTGAGTTTAATTCTGAGGCAACAAAGGTTGACAGAATAAAATACTTAAAAGAGTGAAGACCACCTGTTAAAGCCCACATCTGTGCTGTCCTGACCACTTCTTGCTAAAACAGCAGAAATTGAGGATTGATAAATGCAAATTTATCTATATGGATATAAGAAGGGGAAGTGGGGGATAAAACCGGTCTAAAGTGTGCATGCATGAACTTAGGCTCTCACTAAGAGTGTTATCATTGGGGTGGAAAATACTGAATTACCATGAATGATCCCACCAAAATACTAATTCCTTTGTAAAAAGATAAATACTAAAACAATGGAGAAAAAAATAAAGCTATTACTTTATGAACATGCATTTTCCTGCCACACAGAGAGACAGTGGACTTAGGAGTGGTGAATTAAAAGTCACCAGTGATGATTGAAAGTATGGAATATCTTCCAGAAGACATCAAACAGACTATACCTCTTGTTCTCCGGAGGGCAAAAAATAAGCAAGATGGATGTAAAAGTAGTTTTTAAACATTTTTAAGTGGCATAAGCTTGAATAGAGAATAATTGACTGCAATTTCTTGTAGCACAGGTCTGGAGATCTTGCAAAGAACTGGGCATATTTAAAATATGCCCCTCTTTCCTGCAGCTTCTAAATGTTAATCCTAAAAATTGAAATGGTTTAAAAAGTGATTAAATGAAAATTTATTAAGAGTTATTAAACCTGCAGGGACAGCCCTGCTCAGGAAGAGTATAAGCTGCAGATGGGTAGATGCTGGTAGGAGGGGACTACTGCAGCATTCTTGCCCTGCTTTTATGATATGCATTGATTTAAGCATCTGCTGTTGGCCACTTGTGGAAGCACAATACAGGCTAGGTATCAAGGGTTTAAGAAGAATTTGCCCTTGTATCTTTTTGTCCAATACAGTCTGCTGTTTTTAAGTTTAATTTCTGAATTTGTTCCCCAGTTCTCATAGTTTGAGCTTTTGAGGTGTATAGTGCAGAAGTTCAGCAGTTTTCATGATAAATTACTGGTTTATATATTAAAATGCATGTTCAAGTACAAAAGAAATTGAACTTTGTATTGTTAATTAAAATAAATAGTGGTGCTGCATGCAAAGCACCTTACAATGGGGAATGATGATGAAAATATGGTTTCCTGGGAGTGGCATCATGAAGTGAAGACATACTTATTCTGGAATTAAACATCATATGTAGGTGTAGAGAGCTGTGTTGTATCTGAAGCAGGAAGAACAGAATGCTTGTATAACACAAGGAGAGCTCAACTGCTGCAGAATATACTGCAGCTTGGCTTTGCAATTTATATTTGGTTAAATAACCAAAATAATATATTACCTAAGTAAAAAAGTCTTTGTTCAAGTTTGTTTCACAGTTTGTGTAAATACAGTACTTTATGTTTAACTAGCACTGTTAAAATATATGTAATGTTATTACTTTAGTAATGTTGTTAAACCTTAAGAGTATTGATGCTGAATAAAAATCAATAAATAAGCTGACTCAGTGAGTTAAATTCCTTTCCTGTTACTAGGTTGTTGATTCTGTCATGGGGACATACACTCCTAGAATCATAGAATTACCTAGGTTAGAAGGGACCTTGCAGATCCAACCTCCAGCCTGTCTCAGACAAAAAACATCACTGATCTAAAACATGTATGTAACCACTATGTCTACCTGTCTTTAAAATACCTCCAGGGATTGTGCTTATCCACTTCCCTGGGTAGTCTGTTCCAGGCTGCTTGAAAAGGGACTCGGCTCAAGTTGCCTACGCAGGGAGAGGCTGCATGTGTGTCTCCTGTATTCCACTGATTTGATTGATTAGCTCTCTGCTGGCTTTGAAGAAAGCTCTAAGCACATCTCCTGGCTGCTCTGCTGCACACCATACTCTGCTGTTGATTGCACTGACAAACTGGCACTTAGACAAACTGGCCAGGCAGATAATGCCTGAATACATGCAGGTTTGAACTTCTTATATATCAAACTGAATCCTACTTGGAATACAACATTTTGTGTTTGTTTATGCAGATTTTGTTGAATGTTTAGGATGCTTTTGCAGTTGTCAGTGCAGGCAATTTAAAAGGTTAAAGTCTTAGATTTGTTCCTGTTAAGCCTCTTATTGTTTGACTGCAAGTGATTGCCTAATAATTGGTGTGTATCAGAAATATTTTAGTCACATACAAAGTAAAGTCACAGACCTATCTAGACAAAAAGAGACTTATGAGGATCATTTTAAAGCAAGGTCTTAGATTAGGTTGAGAGCTCTGTCAAACAGTTGTGTAACTAATTCCAGTGACTATACTACTTTCCTGTGTGGCCTATTTGTTGTTTAGATATTACCAAAGATAATGAACAGGCAGTGGCACAGAAATTTCTCTCTTGCAGAGATAGACATGGTGGAAGAATCCAGCAATTAAATTGCTATGGAGTATGATAATTTCTTACTATCAGATCTTTGTATTTCTGAGTCAGTTGGTTCATGTTTGTCTGGTTTGAACTTAAAGGTCAGATTTAAAGATGATCATCAGAGGGAAGCTTATTGTGTCCTTTCAGAAAAGTTGCAAATCACAGGATTTTGTTCTGGATATATTTAATTTTAGAGATGCTTTTTCATACAGATGGAAATTATTTGATTTGAAGTGTCTTCCCTATTTTGGATGTAATTTTGTTTCTGCGAAATTTTTTTCTTTTTCTGTCACCTTCGTATTTTGGCAGAAATTTACAATTTTCCAAGCAGAGGATGAAGGATGTGCCTTGAGTTTCTGATCCTAAATATGAAGGAAACATACTGTTGGGGTTGGTGGTGAGGAAGGCCAGTGTGACACAAAGAGATACAATGTGCAATACTACAAACTTCTTTTCTTTGTAAGAAATGATACTACACTTCTCTCATATGTGACAGTTTTTACCAGAAATATCACACTTCGTCAATTCTCCTTTTTGCCTGCATTCTCAAGGTTCAACTTTAACTTAAAAAGTAGAATCCATGGTGTATTTGAACAGATAAGAGTACTTTTCAGGAAGGTTTTATCAGGATGTCTAGAGTGGTGGTAGAGGCTAGAAATTTATTAGTATTCTGATTGGATTTTCAGGCACGAGCTATCTTCTGATTCAAACTATTAGTTAAATGCTTGTGGGATTTCATATGTTATGCTGAGTTAAAACTTCCTCTTCGAGTTATTGATTAGATCTAGGAAGTAAAAATCTTACTATATATGCTGATAGAGTGTGTGTGCATGATGATTTTTTTTAAAAAAGTAATACATTGTCTTCTGTTTTTACTTTCTGCTCTGAATCTAAAATAGCTATATTATATTCAGTGCTTAAAGGGAATAAAAAAGACCTAGATCCAAGTTAATTTCTTAAGAGTTGGAGAAGAGGAAATGAAACTGCTTTTGACACCTCTGACACCTCTATGTTTCAGATTATTTTTGGTGATTTGTCAACTCTAGAACTAGGCAGACACATTTCACAATCTTAAACAACTGAGTTAACTGGCTTTCTTGTGGTTTGAGGAAGCATAAACTTAGCATGTTTAATGTCTGCAGCCCTGCTCTTTCCTGCACTTTCACGCTACAGTTTGGCTGACTGAAGTAAGTATTCATTCAGATGAACTAAAGAACATTTGAGAAAATTGATAAAGAGGAGGACTGGCCATATTGAGTCTGTCCTCAGTACATTCCATTGAGAATTTATTTGTCATTTTTCAGTGTTTCCTTTTTGATGAGTATGCTGAGAAAGTAGTGTATAACATCAGTTTGATCAGGTAAACAATGATAGAAGGAGGGCTGTTTGCCTGATTAGTTTGTAGGAACTATTCTAGGGAAACCAGAGGAGTTACATGCTATTTCAAACTATTCAGTTATGTCTCCTTCAAAATTTATTCCCCCTACCTTCATGTGCATAGAATGCTTTGTAATGTAGGGTTGCAGTGTCAGAGGGGATGTAAATATAAAGTCTCACTTCTATAAAGAATTCTGCTGATCATAATGCCTACTTCATGGCATTTAGTAATTAGTTTATTTTACCTTGTTGTGGCTTACTTAGCAGTTTAGATTCCTGGCAAGAATATCTGAAAAGTCAAATACTAAGAAAGAAAAGCTGGGTTTGCATTTTCTGTCTCTAAAGACTCGTGATACTTTTTTTAGTACAACATGTTGGTATTTGCATGAGATAGTTGGTAATAACCTTTCTGTATACTGATCTGTATCCCATTGTACTCAGTAAGATTTCTTTTTCTGTAAATCACAGTTACTCTGATCTTAATAATTGTATCTCCTTTGATCACTCTTCTGGGGGCTCTATCTTAATTTGCTTGTTTCTCCGCAGTGTTTTGTCTTCCCATACTCTTTAGTAAGGAAATAAATTACCTCCTTCCACATAAATTCATGTTGAATTTAATTTTCTGTTCTTTCTGTGATTCCAGTCTTATAATTAACACCCTGTATTTCCCCAGCCATGTTAGTAATCCTGGATAAAGCTTTTGTTTTCTTCCTCATCGCACCCTTAGCCATGTGGTAAAGCCAGATGAAGGAACTGGTGTTATGGTTTTTTTTAAAAATGTTTTAAACTTTAGCTTAAAAGCTTCAACATTTACTTTCTTAATCCAGTATAATTTTTCAACTGATAAGAGCCCTATGCAGTTTTATAGCAGGCATGCATAGAATGACCTGGGCTGGAAGGGACCTTAAAGATCATCTACTTCCAACCCATTTGCCATGGGCAGGGACTCCTCCTACCAGACCAAGTTGCTCAATGCCTCATCCAACCTGGCCTTAAACACCTCCAGGGAGGGAATGTTTAGTATCAAAAAGGTTTATGCTATTCTTGAGCACACATTGAACAAGTCTTTCTTGGTTCTACTCTGTCTGTATGGTATGTGCTTACTTTCCTCAAGCAGCAGAATACAAAAAAAACAAGAAAAATATGCAACTGAAGTTTACGCTGCCTTTAAAATATAGTGTTACCTGCCTCTTTATTTGGTTTGAAGTAGCTGTGTTGAGGCCTCTAGAATCAGACTTTATACAGCTCACAAAAATTTTAACATAGGACTTGAGAAAGAGGGATTAGAAAATACTGTACACGCGGGCTTTCCCCTCCTTGATAAAGAAACCTTATCGTCTTTGCAAAATCATTTCATTATTAAAAAAAAAATAGCAGTGCTGATGAAACACAGTTGGTAAACTTCATGTGGTTTTGCAGTTTGTTTATTTTCATGCACCTGTGGGTGTCCACAGCAATGGGCAGTTCTGTTGCAGCACTTCCGTACCCCTAAACATGTGATGCACATGAGGTGATCACACAGCTCTGCAGTGAGTTGAACCACCTCGCTGACCCAAAGAAAACATAATTACCAAGCTGCTGAAACTTTGTGGGTTTGTAGAGATTGTGTAAGGGATGGGTAAGTAAGCGTAAAGAGGCAAATCAGTTGGAGTTAATTTTTTGCTGGTCGCACTAAGTTGGATTGTATTAAAGCATAATGGAAAACTGTAACCTCTAAGCAAGATCTTTTCTGTAATTTGGTTAGGTGTCTATGTATTCAGTAAGCACCCAAGTTGCTTATGTATGAAAACTTGTTCCATGCTTTCTGAGCATGAAACCAGTATCCAGAGCTAGTGGGAGAAAGTATCAAAAAGGCTAGAAAAAGTTATTTGAAAGGTAGGTTCTGCTTTTTAAAAATAATCATAGGTTACTGTCCTCTTGCAATTGTGTTTAGAAATGTGTATTAGAAATCCATTTCCAGTATTTGATTTTGATCCAAGTTTGGTTACTACTGTGAGTTTGCTGTACATGTAATAAAACTTAAAGACCCATATAATACCGAGGGGAAATGAAAGGATTTACTGTGGCAAAAAAAGAGCTTTTGAGCCACAAGTTAGAATGTAAATCCCACTAATAATAACTACAATTCATATAATCTTGACAATGTGTGTGACCTATACCGCTGTCATCCCTCTTTTGCTTTCCAAGTCAGTGAAGCAACTTGAAACTAGACTTAAGTTGGCTTAGCAAATAGAAAGTTTATTACAGAAAATGTAGCCATAAGACCCTGTAGGATTGAATAATTTTGAATTAATTTTAAGCAGAATGAGGACTCTAGGATAATTTTGTCTTTTGCATAGATTTGCCAGTGACTTTGTTTGAAAATGTCATCCTAATGAACTGAAGGAGCAGATAGTAAGGCTGGCTGAAGTAGAGACAGGCTGAGCTATTTGGGATAATTGATACTGTGTCACAAGCAGAGATGGGGAGGAGCTGTAGCTTTGGATAAATGACTGTCTAGAAAGAAAAGTAAGAAGAAAGGGGGAAGAATGCTTCATCAATAAAAAGCTCAACAGGTATCATCAGACACTGGTTCATCATTTGGAATGGCATGTAGAGAAACACTTTGATAGGATTTGCTGCAAACTTTTAATGTATCATAAAATACTGCACAGGAAGGAAGTAACAACAATTATGTATTTTGATGTTACCACTCTGCAGAGGATTAGCGTGTTCTAAAGTTGAAGCACCTCATCTTTACGAAGTTTGTATTCAATGCTTTTGAATTTTAATTTTGTATGTGCTCAAATAATCTCTACATGCTTCAAAGATTGCTACACTATGTTTTTCTGAGCTAATGAGAGATGACTTAGTATTTCAGTTGGTTAGAGGATTTACAGTTTTTATAGAGAACCTATGCAGAGTTTCATCCAGCATTGTCACACTCAAAATATAGTGGCTATTTGGAATGCTGTTTTTTAGCTAGAGTGATGTGATTAGTCTGTGCTTGCTTAGTTATTCCTGAAATACCTGTAAATATGAAGTTGCAGCAGTATAACACATAGGAATGGGAAAGAAGTGGAAGTTTTCAAATATACTCTCACAGTCATTTTGTTTTCCTGTAGAAGAATTACTTACTAAATATGTTTATGACATTATTTACAAGGATATATTACACAAAGACCACAGTAGTGCCTTAAATCTTCATGGAGCTGTGCTCTTCTCTCTCTGTGTGCCATAACTGTGTGAACTGAAATCTTGATAGAGGAGACAAAGTAGAATAAAAGTTTAATTGACCCCAGCAAATAACAACTGTCATAAGAACATAACTGAGGGTTTATGCTAAAGTCCGAGCTCATAAATTTTGAGTGGAAGTAAAAACTCATGGTATTCTACAATGGCAAAAATGTACACAAGTGAAATTCATGCTTTGCTGTATGTCCTTGTGTTTATATTTGTTCCAGTCCTTTTTAGGTTAGTTTGCTGGATTAAAACAAGGAACAAAATCAGCACCTCTGAAGGTCCAGTGCTGCTATCAGCCTCTTCATGGAGCCACACAAATGGGATTTTTTTGTCCCTCTTAAGAGTCTGAGTGTTCAGGAGGATCTGAGAGAAGAAAGGAGAGATGTCTGTGCATCCTACAAGATGTGATAGAGCTATTTATGGAATTTACAGGGAGACACAGTGCCATGAAGCACATCTTGGGAATGCCATTAAAAGAGCAATTTCAGCTTTCATAGTGAGTGGTTTCTTCTGCAGGCTGCCTAAAATAATAGTTATTTCCATACTATTCCCTGTAATGGGCTTGCATACACTGTTACCAATTTTAGGAGAGTTAACTTGATATGATGATCTAGGGGATCACAGAATTATACAACACTGCTTAATTATTGTATGGTAATTTGAGATCTCAATGTGACTTTTTATAAAGCTTTCACCTTTTGTTTATTTGCTATCTTCATATGCTGATACTGTTTAACACTGAGGATAGATGTATCAAAAATTACTGAAAGTTAACAATACTGCTTCAGTTAAAGAAGAAACAGGAGAGGAAAATAGCATAATCTGGATTTGCTGGTTACTTTTCTCCATAGGTGTTCAGCACAAGCAAACTTAATGAAATTCGAGTAGATCAGAGTTTAGAGGTTGTGAGTGAGGCAGGCAGAGGCTCTGTCAGAGCAAGAAGAGTGATCAGCTAGAAGCCTGGAGAAAATTTCTGTGCATTGTCTATACTTGACTCTGTTTGTCTCTTAGCAAATACTCAGCTTTATGGGAGACCTGTTAGAGGTTGAGATGTTATGAACAATGTTGAAGAGCAAGTGGCAAATGTGCAGCATGTATTTTTACATAAACTTGGGTGTTTTTTCTTGGATGTACTGNGAAGTAAGAGCAAGTGGCAAATGTGCAGCATGTATTTTTACATAAACTTGGGTGTTTTTTTTGGATGTACTGATGTTCCAGAAGTTGCCAACAGAGATAATCTCTGCATCATCATTGTATACAGTGGACCTTGAGTTAAAACTTACTGTTTCTCCAGTTCTGTCCTTTGGACTCTTTAGACCTAACCATTTTAGGTTTCTTCTGAAGTCTGTTAGTGACTTTTGGGTGTTAATACTTCCTTTCATTTACTTGAATAGGCAAGAGGTTTCTCATTTTTAACACTGCTTGAAGCTAACGAATTGTAGATAACAAGAAAAGAAATAAGTGTTGAATATTTATGTATAAATACATTCTGTTAACCCCTTCTGGGGGAAAATTTATTCAGCCTGATCTGCTTGGAAATTTACCTCTTAGGGGAGATTGGTTTGGAGACATATTTTATGCCTGTTACGTTGAAATGGCGTTTTTAAAATTCAGCTATCACCACATGTATTACATAGTTGGTATGTGTAATATTCTTATTACATAGTTTCATAGTCAAGGTTGGAAGGGACCTTTCAGATCATCAAGTCCAACCATCAGCCCAACTCTGACAAGCCTCTTACCTGGATGGGGACTTGAACCCCTGACCCTCAGATTAGGAGTGTGATGCTCTCCCAACTGAGCTATACATAGTTGGGAATATATTTAATTAACGTTCTCTTTAAGTACATACTGAATTTCTAGTTATATATCACATACAGACCAGTTAACTCTATCTTACAGTTTTAAATTTAATTAAGACTGCTAGGTCTTAGAGGGTCTCTGTTGTCCTGGAGGACAGTTTCACTATTGTTGATTAAAAACTTTTAATGATTATTTTTAATCACTTAGTTACCACAATGTTTTGTATGATATTGGAGACATTCAGTAGAATGCTCTGATGAAAGGAAGCAAGTCAAATCAATTCAGGTAAAACCTTTAATGTTCTAAAGGGATTTCATTTGTGCTTCTCTGGCAGGCAGTGTTGGTTTTTTGGAATATAGTATTGTGTAAATGTAACTTGCTCTTGTTTTTGAATACAGTTCTGATGCGAAAAGAGGAAAATATAATGTAAGATACATGTTAAATGCTTCCAAGTGTTTTTCCAAGCATCATATTTTGTAATGAAATTGCAAGGTATTCTTCCATTTTATTTTACTTTGCCCTCTTCCCAATAGCAAGATCTGTAAGAATTCTTTCCTTTGCAGTCTGTTGCACAAGTTGATGTTGACATGAGCTAGAATTTAGCTCTGTATACCAAAGTATAACCGTTGAATATTTATATTTCCTATGGTATAATTAAACAGAAGGAACCACTGCATAAAGAAAGCTAGAGGAGAAGGGTCTGTTTGAGATGTAGGAGTTGTTGGTACAGGAACCAAAGTAATTACCTACTTATAAGCAAATTTCAAATAGGAGTTAGAGACACCCTTCGGTGTAGATAACGTTTAAATCATCCTTTGAATTGGTGTGGGCAAACAGTGAATCATTTCACAGCTGGAGTTTGATCAGCATGTAGACCAGTTAACACAGTGTCATGCAAAGCACCTGCTTGACCTGACCTCTGTGGATCATTTTAACCTTGCTGAATAGATGTTACCCCCTACAATTACTGAGAGAATTGTCATGTTTATAGTTGCAAATGAGGTGAGCTGATGATAAGGTATTTGTGGGAGAAAAAGAAAACTGAAAACTTGTTTGGTATTTTCATCATAGAAACTATAAGCAGTTTGAAGAGGGTAAGGAAAATGTTGAAATGGCATACTGAAATAGTGAATTGAAGCTGGAAAGGTGAGAATGGAATTGCAGATACCTGCTGTGGTGGTTTACCTCCAGCTGGCAGCTAAGCCGCACACAATCACTCAGTGGCTAGTATCAGGGAGAGAATTGAAAGGGTAGAAGTGCAAAACCCTTGGCTTGAAATAAAAACTGTGTAATAAGAAAGAAAAAGGAAAAAAAAAAAAAGAAAGACAAAACCAAAATTGGAACCTCTGCGGAAACTCAAGTGATGTGCAAAAGGCAGTATCTTTCCACCAGGCAACCAATGCCCAGCAGTCCCCAGGAAATAGCAGAAAAGGTTTTCTCTTCATTCCCAGGATTTTATTGTTGAGCATGATGTCATGTGTTACAGAATATCCCTTTGCTTAGTTGGGGTCAGCTTTCCCAGCTGTGTCCCCTTCCCAGCTTCCTGTGTACCACCAGCTGGGGCAGTGTAAGGAGCAGTAAAGATATTATGTGGGCACTGCTCAGCCATAACTAAAATAAACATCTCTTTGTTACCAACACTGTTTTCATCTCCAGTCTAAAACATAGAGCCATAGAAGCTACTATGAAGGTGATTAACTCTCCACCAGCTGAAACCAGACTAGATGATGTGAAAGATCTCTTCCAACCTAGGTTATTCTGTGATTCTACAAGTGTAACAAAGGCTTTAATCCTTTTTGGGTATTTCTTTGGAATAATGATGGTGTATGCAAGTGTAGATGAAATAGAAAATTATGTTGAAACTAAGATGTGTGACATAGCTTACCCACTTTGTGGAACACTTGATGGGTGTTACTGTAAAATTGCAAAGTAATGCATCTCTTTGATTAGCTCTATCTTCTGTATGCAAAAGCCATGCATATTCCCATTAATTCTGCCACAGAACTTTTTTAAAGAATCTTCTTATGTATGGAAGTGAGAATTCAAAGGGGATTTGTTATTTCTGCTGCTGCAGTGTTCCCTATACCCCAATCAGTTCCATCCTTTTAATACTATAGAAATATCTGGTCTGTTTTCCAAAGTAATTCTGTGTTTACATCCCAGATAATGCTGCAGAAGTTTCTGTAAACTGTAGTCTTTTTCTTCCGGCTTCTTGCCCTTTCCAACATCTTGCATCTTCTCTTACTCTTCCTGAGATACTAATAGTAAAAGCTTTTCCAGCTTTTGGATCTTCTTTGTGATCTTCTGTGTGTGTTTTGGAGAAGGGGAGAGCAAACCAAGAAAGCAGCCTATGTTTTTGAGACTGATTTCCTCACCTTTTTCTAGCTGATAGTTAGTTTTGACAGATTTGGGTTCATTTGTCTTTACTAGATTATTTATCTAGCACAAGCAAAGCATTGTTAGTTACCTTTATTGTAATGTGGTTTTCTGCTGATAGTGCTGCTTGAATTTTGTGTGCTTCCTACTGCATGTGGTTGTTACATGACCGTGAAATTGTACTGTGATTGTGTTTTGGCACAACAGAGGGAACAGTCAGTGAAGGAAATCAGCTTTACTTTTTTACCTTTGAGAAAAAACCCGAAGTCTGCTTTTTCCCTCATTCATAGTATTGGCATCTTATCATGTGTTTAACTGCCATCTAAAATATTTTAATCTTCTAAACTAGTTGGTATCAGGCACTGCAAGAACCTTTCTTTTTATTCAACGAAGTTTAGAAAATCAATAGTTATACAGTATTGCACTGATGCAGTGCAGCTTGAAATGCTACCGAAATTTAATTATATTGACACTTGCATAAGCTTTTTACTTACAAAAATTTCTGTTTTATGATGTGAATTGCTGTGACTTATTCTGAAGACATTCCGGTGTATTCTGGAAAGGAATAGTTGAAATAGTAGAAATAATGGAGTATAAGCAGTGCATTGAGAACTTTAAGCAACTCTTAATTATTTTTGTAATCTTCTCAAGTACTGGTGGAGTTTATAAAGGGGAGAATAAATTCAGAGGATAGAGGATCAAAATGTCAGCTAGGTGGATTTGATTAATTCTTTCATTTCAGGAATAAAATGAGTTAATGCAAAGTGTTTCTTTCTGGTATTTCTTGTCCCAAATGTGATCTTATCCTTATGTGTTTGCCATGGACTGCCTTTATTCTTGAAGTGCTTTCAGCACAAGAAATTTGCTTAAGCATGGGGCTTAACCCTTGATTCAAGACCTGTATATTTGACCAGTGTGTCTGAATGCTTACCCACTGTCACATCTGTTTTGCAAGTGCCAGAAGAATATTTGTGCTTAAGCCATGTGCTGTCTTTTACTGGAAAAATACTGTTGTTCATGGAGAAAGGGAGAGGTTGGGGAGCTGAGAACTGCAATTTTCACACTTACTGAGTACTCGAAACTGTTCCTGTTATAAACAATGAACAAGTTCCACCATAATTGGCACCTTCCCTAAGGGGAGAGCAGTTAGCCTCAGGGGGTTAGTGTTCCAGTGGCATGGTGCAGGCTGAGAAGGGCAACCAGAATTGGACATGAAGTGAACTTAACATTCATGTTGCTTTATTTATAGCAATAGTCTGAAATAATGCTTTTTCTAGATTAATTTGTTGGAATTTTTTTCCTCTAGCCAAAGTATAGAATGACCTGTAAATGCACAGATCTCTGTGTTATCAATAGAATAGTTGACTCCTTTACTTAAGTGATCTTCAGTAAAACTATTAAATAAACTACTGTGTTTTTTTCAGGTTATTAAAATCTGATAAAATTGTAAAATTAAATTTGTTTTTTAACAAATTGACCTAGATTGTAGTATCTTGAATTGAAATAACATCCTTCTTCATATTAAATATTATAAAATGGGTTATAACCTTGAATTATGACTCGGATGCTAACCAGTAGAAATGTTTGTTAGCAATACTTAATTTCTAATTTTATGATTAAGTGGTTTCTAAATCTCTTAATCATTTAAATCATCTTAATAGATCAAAAAGAAGAATGTAATTGAGTTGTCACTCAAACTAATTTGAGTTCAGTAAGATGTGATTTCTGCTTCCATGTTGAATGTCTGCCCCCCATCTCATAATGACATTTCTCTGGCACCCTTTGTCATGTTACAGGCAAAGTTTATTAATATTTCATTGCTGTTGTTAATGGGATTACAATGCAAGCAGAGCATTAAGATTCTCTTTGCTTCTGCTGTCTACTGTGTTTCATTTTGAATTCAAAATAGCTGAGTAGTGGGCAAGAATCTACTCAGTTTTGATGCTTTATTTGTGAACTTTGAACTGCCATTGTGTTGTTTGATTAGTGGTGGTTGTGGGACAGATTTCAGAGCATCTGAGGAAGGAGAGTTCCTGGGTGTGGAGGCCAAGGTAGGAGGTTAAGTAGTAAAAGTTATGAAGATACTGGAAGGGAAGAATTTCTTCTCAGTCAGGAATTTACTTTCAAGCAAAATGAGTAAGTGCATTTAGCTGCATAACCTGATAGGAATGTGTACTTTCCTGAAACATTGTTGACTATAAGACATGTTGTTGTTGTTATTATTGCTTACTGAGCAATATGGAATATCTGGAATAATTTCATGTTTCGTCTGGTCCTGAGAAACACATATTTGAACCACTTCTGGAGTGGCTGTTTCTTGTATGAACCACTGACCTGCATACCTCTGGATTTTACTGGAGGTAAACAGGAGTACAAGTTATATCAGAAATAACACTCAGATGTGCACTTGATGTGCACACCGGATGTTCACTTTTCTTTTTGTTTAACAAGGCTGTTAGTAAATCTATTGATATTAGCTATTTGTGATAAAATATAAATCTTGGAAATCTGTGTTACATAAGTGAATAAGTATGATTGTGAAATGGGGAATAAGGGTCAGGACACAGATGTGTGCATTTGCTGCTTGGAAACTTAGGAATATTGCACTTTTCTTTGTCACAATTAATTTGTGCTCCTAGTTTAAAGATTATACACAAAAATCAAAGTACAGTGTTCATTTTAGCTTGATTGTTGTTTTGCATGTTTGAGCAAGACTTGACATTAGAATTAATTTCCTGAGATTATTTCCTAAAGTGTATACATACACTCATACTTAATCCTGTACATTTTATTTCAAGAATGTATTACTACACCATTGGAAAACCTAGTCTTTATGGAATTTCTTATGATTTAATTGTACTAAATAATGGGAGGATATAAACCAAAGTACTCTTGGATCTGAAGTTTCTTAAAATTAGTTTCAGTAATCTAAAATTACCTTTGAAATTTATTGTAAAAAATTACTTAGAAGGTCTTATCAGCAGTGTTAAACTGCTGGTCCTTCTGTTTTAATGTATTGAGAAATAGTATGAAATAATACAGACTTGAGTCATTACTGTAGTGTAGGACTATTTAAAATCAAAGCTAATTGTTTGTTGTCAAGGTTTCACAGAATAATCATCAGTGGTAGTTTCCTTATTGTTTGCCTGTGTAATCCACTCTTAACAAGAGGTATATCCTTTATTGATAGATTAATAGTTAATGAGTGGTTATCTCATTATTGCTGTATACATGAACTGTGAAAAGATCTTGCAAGAATCCTGGCAGAACAATTCTCAGGATGTGGTGTTCAAGATGAGTGGATAGAAATTTAAGTTTTAAGTTTTGAATGTAGACTTAAAAACTAATTTTGATACAGTTTGCAACCAGTGCAGGTGAAGAGTAGAAGTTTTCAAGAAACTGCTTATACACATGTATTTTCTGTTTTAAGCTAATCCTGGATTCTTATGTTTGCCTAAATAGTTTTACTTTCAAACTGTTTTTATTTATGTAATTTTATATTTGTGGTTATGATACCATTTCCATAACTGTGCCTTTGTTTCATTTTACAGAGGAAATAAAGGCTGAAACAGAAAAGCAAAGGTATGTGATAGTTCATTGTATTAAGGGATAGTGTGCTTTTAATTTCTTAAAATTTGTACCATACTCTGCATTGAGAGTACCAGCTTTCTAAAAAGTATCTTCACTGTATTTTGTAAGATTTGTAGTATCTGAAAATGTGCTAGATGTGCTGCTTCTGTGAATGACTGCAAGGCCTGGAAGTAAAAGCCAAGAGTAACTTGGGGAGGAGACTGATGTTGTTTGGCAAGGGTGGGTAGAAATGGGGATCGAGATTAGAAAAGATCTTGGGGGGGAAAGAAGGTATTGGTGGGAGGGGCTGATGTGAGGAGGCTATTCTAGAGGGTTCAGAGGTTTATTTGCCTGTAACTTGAACAAGGGGAGGAGGTTCATGTGAGAGGTTCATGGCTAGGGAAAGCTATCGTAATTTGAAAAGATTGTGTGTGGAAACAACCTTGTTAAGGAAGTAGGTGTAGATTTATGGAGGGAAGTCTTCTACAAGTGAAAGTAAAAACACTCTTTATCAACGACTAAAGTTTTAAGTACTGGTAAACTGTGGAATCCGTTATCAGTATTGCATTACATGTTCCACATTGTCTCCTTCCTCATTCAGGATACATAGCTAACTATTAGAAAGGGCTATTACGGTATACCACTTGTTGAAAGAGTTGGATCAGTGGGTGAAAGTGATGATGGAAGTGTTCTTATCACTTAAACAGACATGCTGGTTGAGGACCTGCATTCTACCCCATGATTGAGTATCTGGTTTAGGCAAATGATTTAAACCACAGCTATTAAAATTGGCTGCAAATTATTTCTGCTTTGTCTCTCTTGAATATTTGAGTTGAACTCTATACCGATTTTGGTTTGGAGAATGGAAGTGCATCTGGCTGGAAAGGAAGCCAGTAGAAACTAGTTTCAGAAGATACAAAGGACAATTTAATACCAAATATATTGAAAAACTTAGTTTTCATCAGCTTATCAAATTTGGCATGTAAAAATTATTAGATGCACCTGACTGAGTCACCATGCTTCATTCTGCACTTATAAAAAAAAAGTTAATAGTGAACCACCAGTTCATAGTAAAGTTGTAAAAATATACTTCATATTTGTGTATTGTTTAGAAAATCTTGCACTATGCACCACAGGTCAGTCATAGACAGGGAAGAATAATGTGATTTTGCAACAGGTTTTGCTTTGAGCAGTGTAAATAAAGCAGAAGTCCTTATTGTGCAGCATGATAAGGAAAAAATGCTTAACGATAAACATTCAGAGAGGGATAGTTGTTCTGGACACTAAATAAGGGAAATCAATACCTGATCCAATAGTTAAATATCATGCTAAGGGTAATGAGTATGCTGAATTATAATAATTTACATAAGTATGGTCAGTGATTCCTGAACTTTGGGTGTTTAAACTCTGACCTTTTAATATCTGAAGATGTGTATCTTTTTGGGTGTGGAATGTATATGTTTTCCCTGCCTGTGCACATTCTTTAAGTAGATTTTGATTTCTTCACTGAAGTCTTTATTTTATCAGTAGCCTTTCACTGTTATGAAGGCCTTGCTGGAACTGTAAACTTAATGGATTTTCCCTATTCATAAAGCACAGTTATATTTTTTCGATCTAGTAGAAAATACTGTTTTCCTAGGCCTCAGAATAGAGAAACATCTTAGTTTATCAAATTATTTTCTACTTCCGTTACTGAGGTTTTGATATCACAAAAAGGGGCTTCTAATGAGAATTCTTTAAATCTTTCCAGTCCCTGTACAACTGATATGACAGTTAACTGGGAATGCATCAAAACATAGATAATTTCAACCTCTCAGAAATTTTGTTTGGAAAATTGTTTCTGTTTTGCTTAGTTTCTTAATCAGATCTGGTGTTTGGTGGTGAGGCAGAGGGGAATGGAATAGAAAAGGTCAGACTGATTTATGTAACCATTACACAGCAAATGCTGCCAAAATAATTTAAAGAATTCATTGTTTGATACATACCTCAGTCTGTTTCTATGGTTGATACATAAATTTCAGTGTATTTCATAATTCTTGTGCTTGGTTGATCCCATGGTAGAAGCAATTTTGTTAGGAACTCTGATTTCACAATCTGCTGGAGGAAGAAAAAGAGCTGGATTCATTTCATTGCTAACATTAAGAAGAAAAGGCTTTTTTGGGTTTCTCCTCTGCCGTTGCTTCCATCATCAGCAAGGTGATGAGCTTACTGAGTTTCCTTTGCAGGGACAAATGGAACATCATCTTCTATGTTTAGTATTTTGGATGTTTTTCAATAACTTTCAATTAAGAGAATCTTCAGGCTTCTGCATTTGCTTGCTGTGGCATGAGTTCTTAATTTTTGGAATTTTATTGTTCCTGCTCCTTGTTTCTGAAAAATTCTGACTTTATTTCCAAAGTACTTTTTTAACCAAATTCCAATGTTTTCAGTAGACATACTTACTAGATGAAGAACAGTCTTGTCACAAGACATGAGCAAGAGATATCAGATTTCCATTCCTCAGAGATAAGCTTTTATAGGAATTTTGAGAGGTTTAAGAACATAGAGGAATCATGTACTTCATCTGCCACTTACCTGATTTGGGTTTTGTTCAAAAGAGCACTGTTTCCAGCAAAACAATAATTTTGTATGGTTTGTTGTTTCACATACATTACGCAAGTGAGAGACACGGTAGTAATCACCGATTCACAGTAATTTAGGGATTGGAAGGGACTCAAGATACCATCCAGTCCAATCCCCCTGCTGGAGCAGGAACACCTTGAAAAGGTCACACAGGAAGGCATCCATGCAAGTTTATGAATATCTCCAGAGAAGGAAACTCAACAACCTCTCTGGGCAGCCTGTTCCAGTGTTCTGTTACCCACACTGTGAAAAAGGTTTTTCTCATATTTATGTGGAACCTTCTATGTTCCAGCTTAAATACTGGTGATGTATCTGACGCATGGATAGAACAAGATTTTGGGGTGTTCTTTTGTTGGTGGTTTTAATTCTTTTCCCCTGAGTAAGTCTAGGACTGAAGTTCAGATAGGATTTGATTTTCAAAATTGATTTTCTCTTAAGTACTGAACCAAATTCACATAATAATGCAGTAGTTGAGCAGTTATTAGCCTTCAGGGTCATTAAAATTTCTGGCAGGTTGTATTTTTGTCTTTTTCTATTTTCAGAGGAAACAAGTCTTTATTCCTTCAAACTGTCAGGGACCACTGAGTATCTGCTTAGTGTGCAAGTGGGTCAATTTGCCTGCTCCATAAAGAGACAGATGAAGTATAAGAGCTGTTATGAATACTAGTATGGCAATATTACGGTTACTTTGAATGCATAGAAGTTACTCTTTCCTAATGTTAATTTTCTTGATATTTTGTTTTATTTGTAAACACTATGGTGGTGAGAACTATTTATGTGATCCTTTACAGCACTCTAATGCAATCATTCTGTTTAGTCCCCCTCATGGAGAAGCAAAGCCTGGTTCGAGCACTCTTCCACCTGTGAAATCAAAGACAAGCTTCATTGAAGCAGACAAATACTTCCTCCCATTTGAGTTGGCATGCCAGTCCAAGTGTCCCAGAATTGTCAGTACATCTCTAGATTGTTTACAGGTCTGTATGAAGATGAGCTTTAACTGTCAATTCTGTCTGCAACTATAAATTTTGTTGGTTTGGTGGGCAAGTACAGTTGCCTGTAAGAAATAATTGTTTTGCTAGTATTTTACTTTGTTGCACATGCACCCAAAGCAAATATTTTTCTCATAGAAGGTGAATATATATCTTACTATGTAGTGTGTGCATGTATTTCTTCCTGTATGTTTATGTTTCGCCACAGTTACATGTTTGGATCGGTTTTACTTTATCAATGTACAGCTCCCCAGTTTCTTGTGTATATATCTGTGTGTTGAAATAACACAGCAAGTGTTACTATACCAAATTCTTTTAATGCTGTTTATAATTGCAGTAAAATATTTTCAGTTTGAAATGTCTACTCTCTCAAAACTCATAGGCTCCTGTAATGATTTTGAAACAAATTCTGTGGCATTGGTTGTAGCCATTCACTTCTAAATGGCGAACTCAGTATATTTTTATGTTCATGGACACGTGGCATGCCTGGCACACCGTCACACTGTGATGCCTTGCTACTCCTTGCTTTTTTTAAGTAGATGGGCTGTGGAGATTTACAAATGCTTTCATGCCTGAGGTGTTCAGAAGAGGATTTTGTTAATTTTGTCTTCAATTCAGTTTCTAAGTATTGAAGACTTAGGAAGAGAGGGCTAGTAGAACACTTAAAAGCAGACAGCTTAAATAGAAAGCATTTGCAATTGGTTTATCTGTTATTAAAAGCATTTGTATGCTGACTTCATATGAAGACTTGTGTGATGTGGATTATTTTTTAGGATCCTGTTTGTTTTGAAACATTGAATGATGAACGATCTTTAATATTAAGCTTGCTGACAAATATTTGTATTGTAGTTGCTGAGTGAAAGTTGAATAAATCTACAGAAAATTTCTAAAATTGAATGTTTTAGTAAATTTGGCATAAAAATGTACTGTATTAATCCGTGTAAGGTAGAACTGTCAAGTGATTNTTTGAACATGTTTTTCTTTTTCTTCTCTCCAGAAACTTATAGCATATGGGCACTTGACGGGGAATGCTCCAGACAGCACAGCTCCAGGAAAAAAATTAATTGATAGAATTATTGAGACAATATGTGGCTGTTTTCAAGGCCCTCAAACAGATGAAGGGGTTCAGCTACAAATAATAAAGGTAAAGTGATTCATGCTTCAGAATTGATAGCAGCAACAGCAGGAAGACATTTATGGCCTCAGAGTTCAAAAGCAGAGATGTTTACTTTGTAGCTTTAAAATTTAATTTTAAAATATTTTCATGTTCCTATTTGTTTGAGGTGGAAGGTCTATGTTCCTTTTCCTACTGTCCCCCATTGTATTTTGAGTGAATTCACAGCTGTGACGTGAAGTCCTTTGCACGGACCACTGGATGGAATTTCATTCACAGCAGACCTGTGGAGCTCTCTAATTGTGAGAAATTACTATCAAATTTTCCTGCACTCCCAGTGGGGGAGGTGGTAATTAAGCAGGAGATTTTTAAAAACATTTTGAAATTATGTTATGAAATGCAATTAAACCTGTCAGTCAGGCATTACCATGATAGCTTTGTGCTGCTCTGTCATGGACTTCTGCTTGAAGGAAGTCTGGAGTTTCTTTCTGTTGCTTATGTGAACATGTCATGATGAATTTGTGTAAATAAGTGTTTCTGAGCATTTTTCTGATTGCACCCATTAGTTATGTGTATTTTTTATTGGAAATTATTATGCCACCTAATAGGAGTTAGCCAGCTAGTCAAAATACCATACCATACCCTGTAAGACTAGTCTTGTGATGGTTGTGATGATGAGCAATAGTGAAGAATACAATTAAAGTTAGTTATGAGATATGGGCTATTTGTTACCTCATATTCTTGTGTGTATGTGTATGTGTCATGTGGTGTTGACATTTCTTGTATATTGTGTTTCTTTGTTTTACTGCGAAGAAGGGAGTTTGTTCTTCTAGTCCTTTTCCTATCTCAGGTTCTCCTTTTTGTTCTCTCTCCACCTCTCCAGCAGATAGTTACAAATGTTTGTTTATTCTGCTGTTGTCTGTATTTGTTGTTTATATTTTGCCTAAGTGTGAAAGACACTTTTCATCTTGACAAAGGGAAATTTTTGTTGTTTTAAACTTTCTGTGGCTGAAACCATTATATCTGTGTCTTGCTGCAATACCTTCTCTCCAAACACGTTTTTTTCTGATCCACTCTGCCCTTGCTTCAGGGCTCCACCTTAAAGGAGCTATTTGTGAGCTGAAATTCCTGCTGTTCAAGAAAATAGTTTAAAAAGCAAATTCTTCAACAATTGTAAAATGCATTAAGTGTGTAAATTCATTCAGTACCTTCTTTTTTTCACTATTTATACTTTGCTGATTACCATGCTAGCCTGCCTTGGAATGTGGAGAGTACTGTTTTGACTTTGTCACCATGTTTGTCCTATACACTGAACACTACAATAACATCAAAATTAGGAATAGTCTCAGCAAAGACCATAATATTTTACTTCTTTTGGGGGGATAATGAAACTGACAAGTCTCTTAAGCTTCATAACTTCAGTTCTGGACTGACCGTGGACCCTGCTTCTCTGGTACTATTTTAATGATAGATTGTTATCTTTTCAGACTCTTCTATGGTCCTGGTGATTAGTGTGTTCTCTGGAAAATTTTTAGTTCTATCCAGGATATAGAAGGCAAGGGTCTTGGGTTTCCTGCTTTCTATGCTGGCACTCCCAGGCTATTGTTCAGAAGATGAGGGGTGCTTCTGCAGGGCAGCTGCATCACCACTACCATAGTAAAATCTGAGAATATCGCTCACTTGAATACCTTCCTTCCTGGAGGTTTATCTCAGTTCTCCATGCTGACTGTACAGCTCTTACAACACTGCCTGCCCATAGTCTAAGATTTAGGAGCTGCCATTATATATGAGTTTGCATGCGGTGCTGTTTACTAGTTACTAGATGACTTTCTAGTGGTGGAGCTATCTCGGGCAGCTTCCCAACAGTGCCACTTAGACATTCTGAAAATATCTTTCTGCTGACTACCAGGGAAATAACCTTGCTAAGATGGAGGAATGTAATTCATCTCTTAGGTACCTAAGCTTAGAGGTATGTCTAGTAGTGACAGTTGATTGCCAGAATTTAGATAATTATGCAAAAGTTATATTTCTGCATTTTTGTATAATTAGGCTTTCATTTTATGTTACATTTTCAGAGTTGGACACTTTATTTTTATATTTTTCATATCCTTACAGTGTATTTTCACAAATACTCAAAATTGATAAAGTGAATTAGGTAAATGTAAGCCTTCTAAAGCTATGATAGGTCACTCATGTAGCGTAACTGGAGTACTGTGTTTAGTTCTCGACCCACCAACATAAGAAGGACATTGAACTGTTGGAGCAGGTCCAGAGGAGGGCCACAAAGATATCAGAGGGCTGTAGCACCTCTCTTATGAGGACAGGCTGAAGGAGTTGGGGTTGTTCAGCCTGGAGAGGAGAAGGCTCAGAGGGAACCTCATAGTGACTTATCAATACCTGAAGGGAGCCTACAGAAAGGCAGGGTCAGGCCTTTTAAATAGTATACATCATGGACTAGAAACAATGGATCTAAGTTGGAAGAGGGTAGATTCAGGGTAGATGTAAGAAAGAAGTTGTTTACGGTGAGGGTAGTGAAACACTGAACAGATTGCCCAGAGAGACTATGGATCCCCGCTCTCTAGAAGTGTTTAAGGCCAGGCTGGACAAGGCACTGAGCAGCCTGATCTAGTGGGAGGTGTCCCTGCCTGTGGCAGGGGGGTTGGAACCAGATGATCTTTAAAGTCCCTTCCAACCCGAGCCATTCTATGATTCTATAACATATATAACTTGAAATGGTAAAAAAGAGGACGTAATTTTATAATTTACTCACAATGGAAGTGTTGCTTGGAGAAGTATCTTAATACATTTTGTATAAATTATTCTGTGTGTTACTCTTTGAAAAATGATTTATCAGTGAAAGTGATGTATATTTTGATTCATGGTTTCAGTACTTAAGCCTCCTGCATTTTTCCAGAAGTCAGTCCACAGTAACTCGTTGTATGGAGGACACTGAAAAATAATCCTAGGCCTCTTTTCAAAGAAAATTAAGTTGTTGGTTTCAGTAGCTAATACACTAGAGAGAGTCTCAAATACTTGAGAGTTCTTAGACAAATGAATTAGGAACATTTTACCCAATGTCAGCCTGTGCTGAACAGAAGATGGGCTGTACTGGCATAAATCTGAAGATAAGAGAATCATAGTTGGCTGAGAGGAAGAAAATAATTATTTTGAGTTGAAAACTCAGCTTCCTAGCAAAGCTGTACATAGATCCACCTGCCTCTTGTGTGTTCTTCAGTTCTTTTCCTGGTTGTAGTTACTTTCTTTCACCATAACAATTCTGTTCTTGCAGAGTATTCAGTGTGAGAAAAGTGAAATTTTACAGGTACAGATGCTGGATTTTTTTTCTAGAAAATTAAGTTTAATTGAGTTTAAATTTGTAACTATGTTAGTTCTGTCTTACAAATCATGATGTTTCTTGTACTGTACTAATGCATTCATTATAATAATGGTAAATTCACTAAATAAGCAAACGTGCTCTGTGGATGTCATGCAAAGATATGATAATCTGTAACTCAAGAAATGGTCCTGAAGACATTTCTCCTTTTCCAAACCTATCTGGTGGTTGTTTGTAAAAATGAATAAGGTTAATTTATAGTAACTAATTAAATGCACAGAATGATAGGGTCTTCCTGCACAGTACGTGTGGCTGGCTGGAAGGGTAACCTGAGGAAACAGTCTCAGTCAGGATGAGAGCCAGTAGTTTCAGGACAAGGAGAGCTTGATGGCTGTTGATATTTTTGCAGGCTTTGTGACAAAGAAAACTGTCTAAGGAACAGCAAAAGGGAGGTGAACAATAAAGTAGGCTTTTTTAATTTAATTATCTCTCCTTAGCTCATGCTGAAGATATTGGATGAAAACAGATGAGCTAAGTGTGAACAGAGGGAGTAGGAACTCAATTGCAGGAAGGCTTGAGCAGCAAGTCTTTACCACAGTAGAAAAGAGTGACCTAATGCTGCAACTCCATAGTTTCCAGAGCCACTGCAGTAACTTCCTCTCCTATCCTCTGCAGAGGAATTTTCCTGTCCAGATGTTGTGTCATCCTATCCCTTGTCCTGGTGCATTTAATACTCCAAATCAACTAACAAATGCCCAAACCCTAGGAAAATATGTGTGGGATATTTTTTGGTTCTGTTTTGTTTTAATTGCATTTAATGTGTTGCCATTAAGATAGCACAGGTTACTTCGTGCCTAAAAGCTATTGTGAAATAAACAGTAAGAGCATGGCTGTGAGGAAGGCCAGGCTTTGTTCTGCCTGTCAAAGATGCACATTGCTGTGTAGGAGTTTGAAGATTTTGTGTAATTTTGTCTAACTGGGGACTGCTGCTGTGGTGATTGTCTTCTGGTCATCTCTGTTTTGCCTCTCTTCCTCTTTGCGTTGAACCTTGTTACTGTTTGGCCACAGAGTAAGGTCAAGCAATAATCTGACGAAAATGGATAAAGTTAGAAAGGGAAGGATTTGTTTCCTAACATTTGAGTTGACAAAAGTTTCAGAGGAGAATAACTGCCACTCCTCATCATAACCTGTGGTTTCTTGGAGTTAGCTGTCACTCCAGTTGTGATAATGATGTACTTACTCTTCACAGTTCAGAATGAAGTGATGTTGTTTAGGGCATGCTGTCAAATTGAGCCCTCAGTGGAAGCTGCCAAGAAGGAAGGACATTGTCAGAAAGTAATTGTAAAATACTTCCTGTCTGGAGCACAATGTTCAGTATAAATATGGGTTTTTTCTAGTGTAGACCAAGCTTGTCCCCTTTCACTCTCCGATATGCATCTCTGACAGTGTCTTCACACCCTGTCCTCAGCTTTCATCTGCTTCTGTTTCTACTGTTTAATCCCACCTGCCTCTGTCTCCTTTATCTCCTTACTTCTATTACCTGATCTTGTAAGGGATTATTAGTTTGTTTGGGTTTTGTTTGTTAGTTTGTTTCTACAAAAAAAAAGAAGCAAATACTACCTCAAATGGAAAGAAGTAAATCTCAACAGAGATGGTAATGCAATATTCTAGCATCTATCCAAGGGTGTTCAGAAAGGATAGTTTTCCCACTTTTAACTGTCCAATCTCATACTTAGTCTTTGTTGTTTCTGTTTACATTTATTTTGTGTTTATTTGTAAACAACTTTTGGACCTTTGGGTTGCTTTATAGAATTTAATGGATAGCCTGTTATTAATTTTTTTGTCTAGAAAATTTTAGTATGGCTTCTATAACTCCATTGATTACTCCTGTTCTGTGATGTGAAACCTGTATTTCCTAGGTACATTGATTAAAGCCACTCTGTATTTAATAAAACTGATCTGTATGTATCATGTTCAAGATCAAGATTACATAAGAAAACTCAATTGAACTGCAGTTCAAGATGTGTACTTAATTGTATTTTAAATTTATAAATTTTTACACCGATTTTTTTGCAAACAGTTTGACAAAAGTCTGGACTGGAAAATATATGTATATTCATGTGTTTCTATTTAGGCCTTGCTCACTGCAGTAACATCTCAACACATAGAAATCCACGAAGGAACAGTGCTACAAGCTGTAAGAACATGTTACAATATCTACCTAGCAAGCAAAAATCTCATAAATCAAACCACAGCCAAGGCCACTCTAACGCAAATGCTGAATGTCATTTTTGCACGTATGGAAAATCAAGCTGTGAGTATGAGAGTATCTTTATCTAGAAACTAACTTTGAAAAGCAAATTGAGAGATCTGTTTTGCCATTATTATTAAAGCTTTTTTGCCTTTCCTAGCTTATTTACTTTTAAGACAGTAATCTGATATCTTGAATTATTCTTTATTTTGTTTTGCACTCTACTCTGAAATAGGTGTGAAATGTATTTTGGGAGGTGGTATATAGGATTTAAACTTCTCGTAGCAGTCCTCTTTATTTTAATTCATGGTATTCAGCTTCATTCCTGTTGTCAGGAGGTGCCACACTACCTACAAAAGAGTGCATTTGGGTTTGTGAAATGCTTCAATGTTGTTGTGATGATAAACACCGAAGAAGTAATTTAGGATGAAAACAAAGCAAAAAAACCTCACCCCCCAAAAAGAAAAAAAACCTCTAGATATGATCCTGTAATTGTTTACATCTTTTAATTCTGTAATGTGTTGTAGTCACTAACAGATACTTTTATGTTGGCGAAATTGCTATTGGGAGTTGTCAACAGAGAACCTTCAACTAGTGATAGTAAAGATCAGTAAGGCAAAGTAATTGTCACAATTCTTCTTTCTGTTAAAAAAACCAGCACCCAATGCCCAAACAAGATCTGAGCTCTTGTTGCATTTCTAGCTACTTCTAGAAGTAATTTTGCTATATTATTATGTGTATATTCTGTTACTTTCCTCTCATGGTACCATCACAGTAGGAGATTTTTGAGAGACTGTATTTATAAGTGATGGCAAAAGCCATGCAGTATTTGAGTGCTTTGACAAATCTTTGTTTACTGCTCTACTAAGCGATTTAATGTAGAATGTTACTTCTGTTTTACAAAGGAAGTCTTCATTTTTTTGCCAAGCTGTAAGTCTCTGCAAGTTGACAAGCAGTTCTGCTTGTTATGCACACCCAGAGCAGTTAATTTATTATGATAGGTAATAAATGCTGGAAGGAATTATTTGAGCTATTACTTGTAAGGTAGTATCTGTTCAAGGCTCTTCAGCATCCCAGAAGATGGAGCATAGAAAATTTTAAGGGTTGAGATCACAGTAGGGAGAATAAAAGTATGAAAAATTACTGAACTTTTGGTAGATGTTTGGTTTTGCAAATGTAGTAAGCCAGTCCCTAGAGCATTGCCTCAAAGGACACCTTGCTTTCATTTGACTTTAATGTCAGTTGGTCTTAATCCATTAGCCAAGTTACAGAAATCCTTGCCTTCTGGAGTTTCTACCCTAGGGAACCACAAAACTAAACTAGACTGGCTTAGTGTTTAAAGTACAATAATTTCTTCCTAAGGATCTGTCTTCTGTAGTGTTCTGGAAGTGCTGCTTGTTTCAGTTTAACTCCTGGTTTTGTTTTTCTCTCTGGATGTTTTGTCAGTTTCCATTTTTTTTTAATTTTATTTAGTCTTCCCTTAATAGCATGTGTTTGTAGTACAGCGGAAGACTTAAGTTCTCCAGTATATTTCTCTTCTTCTTCAAAAAAAAAAAACCCGCTTTGATGTTTTGCTATGCTATCCTTGTCGCATCTAGAGGCTGAATTTCCTTGTGGACAATTCTTGGTCTATACTATGTGTAGTTAAGTCATCACCCTCTTCCACATTGAAGGTATAGTTTAGTATTATGTGCGTAGTTGAGTAGCAGCATTCTTGCAAAGGTTCATCCCAAAGAAAAAAATTGTTTATAATAATAGGGGATGGATGGTTTGTGTAAGCAGAGACTATTTTCCTGAAATAATGTATATGATATATATATAGTTTATTATTTTGTTTTGATAGTGAAGTTCTTGTGTGATTGGAATATTTTTGTAGCTTCAGGAAGCCAAACAGATGGAAAAGGAAAGACACAGACAGCAGCATCACCTTCAGCAGTCTCCAGTAAGCCATCATGAGCCTGAGTCACCTCATTTGCGACTTATTCCAACACAGCCTGATCATCTGTCCAAAGAACATGAGAGAGAGCTTGACCACAGCACAAATGATGTTGACAAGAACCTTCAAGAGGACATAGAGGCAGAAAATGGATCTGATACTTCTAGTGCTGAAAATGAGCAGACAGAAGCTGACCAAGCCACAGCGGCAGAAAGTAATCAGTGTGTATTTTTGTTTCATGGAGGGAGGGGAAAGGTCTGTAAAAAGAAAAGCTTGAAGGATGTCTTTTTTTCCCTTTCTCAAATCTGGAGTCAGGTGTACATTTTCAAATAGCTGACTAATGAAAAATGCCTGTCGTCCTTGTTTCCACTGTTAAACTTCATCACACTTATCCTAGTTACAGTAGTAAAGGTTCCTCCTTGTACCTATGTAATACTGTTTTTGAGAATACTGTCTCAAAAATAGTGAACTTTCACTGCTAAATGTCAGTGGAAATATAAAACTTATGTCCCTTGTTGGCCTGTAGATTACTTGCCATGTACAAGTTAAACACTCATTCCAGTGTTTATTCCACAAATACTACTTATATTCCACAAATTCTACTTTCAAAGCATAGAAACATTTCTTTTAACATGTGTTCTCCTATTAATAGATTTATAATTGAATTTCAAAATATTAAATTTAAGTAAAATAACTCAACTCTTGAGTTTCTTATTAACATTCTTTGGGGTTTTTCTTTTTTGAAGATCTTTCTAAAGCTGATGGAGGAGCGTATGATGGGGAAAGCATTGAGTGTGAAGAGAAGGCGCAAGAAATTGTTGAACGTATTGTGCAGGAAATGGTGAACATAGTAGTTGGAGGTATTAATATCTTTCTAGCCAGTAATGACTAAACGCTGACATTAAGAATTATTTTAACACTTAAATATTTAACTAAAATATGACATTATTTAAGTAACACTTGCATTCTGAAAAGAACACTTTCGGTTGCTTGTGTGTTGTTTAACAGTAAAATGGACAAGAGTTCATGCATTAATTTTTACTATCTGATTATAGACTGATGTTCTTAAAATACAAATTCTTACTCTGTTTTTTTTTTTTTTTTGGACTGTTTAGTTTCTAGATAAACTCCTCAAAAATAGGCCTATCTCTGTAGTCACAATGTACCACTGTACTTTTCAGTTTGTTGGTCTCCTCCCCCCACACCCAGTACTGCTTGGAAACTTGGTAGAATGGTGAACCTGCCAATTTTAAATTGCAATTTTCATTAGTGGGAATTTTAAAAATTTGGTATCTTTTAGTTCTGTGATGCCATGTAAATTCTTTCTTCTGCTCCTCTTCATGGTTGTTTGCTTATGATTGGTTTAGTATTCAAATGTTAGATTTAAAAGTTCTCTTAATTTTTTGTTCTTATGTAACATTGGTTTATAATTTCTACATTTTTTTCTGCTAGATGTGGAAGGCACTGCTGAAGGTGCAGGTGTCGATGGCACAAGTGTAACATTAGAGGATGGCAGTGACAGTGAAAACATTCAGGCAAACGGAATTCCAGGGACTCCAATTTCTGTTGCTTATACACCATCTTTACCTGATGACAGGTTATCTGTCTCTTCCAATGATACTCAGGTACAGGCAGTTACAAATTAAGAAATACTGAAAACAGTAATATTATTTAAGTGTTGCAAGCATTATGCATGGAGTATTTAATTTAATTCCATAAAACATAATAAATTTCAAATATGAAATCCTGTTCTGTTATTCTGTTTTGTTGCATGTTTTAGTTTTTTTGTAAGTAAATTATACATGTGATGCCTTTTTTTATCCTAGTGTATCTTTAGTTGCCTCATAGAGTACAGTGTTCCAAGACTTGGAGAACTCATTTTCCTGTTTCTTGAAGTTCTCCTGAGAAAATACTAAACTAGTGTTCAGTATGTATAGTGAAGAAAATAGCCAGTTATAGACATTTATATAATTTCAGTGTGTTTTTTTCAGATATCAATGGAAAATTCAAAAAAATACCCTAGTGATATCAGATAAAAAGTTTCATTTCTGAGAAAATTTTATTTTCATTAACAAAAAGTTGTGAAAATATGCCCCTTCTGTTGCATCAGATGTGCACTATCAACAGCCAGGAGTATCTGCTGGCAAAATGTACTAAGTACTAGTTTTGCATATAACAAAGTTTAAACTTTAAAAGCTACAGTCAAATATGCCATACAATAGAAGATTAACATTAAACATTTTCCTTATATAAGAAAAAACAATATAGAATTGCAAGAAGCTAGTAATAAGGGTGATGACTGGACCATAGAAAATCGACTGCATTTATCTTGCCACAGATTTATAACTACTTGCATTCTATTAAAATGTCAAGGAGTTCTTTGTGTTTTGTTTTTTTTAACCTGTTATCTGCTGAAAATGTCTAAAGTCAATCCACTGCAAGTTACTTGAATGTGACCTGCATAATCTCATGGCATTAGTGTTTATTTAATTTGGACTTTTTGTCTGAGATGGCAGGGCTTTTTTATTGAGTTTGTTCATTTTAACTGGACTGCAGAATATATTCTTATTTTAGTCTTCAGACCACAGAACTATAGTGAATTTGTTATACTTGTATAATATGTTAACTTCTTGTTGCTAGGATTTCCTTACACACCCTGCTAATGCAAAATGGAATACTGAAATATGTTAACTTCTTTAGGAATCTGGAAATTCTTCAGGACCTACCCCTGGTGCTAAGTTTTCCCACATTTTACAAAAGGATGCCTTCCTTGTATTCAGGTCACTGTGTAAACTCTCCATGAAGCCCCTGTCGGATGGACCGCCAGATCCAAAGTAAGTAGGATTAAGAGTTCTCATAATGAATCTTTTCTGTTTGAAAGTAATACATTATTTAAATAATCTAACAGTCCTTAGTAATACCTAAGTTTGTAGGCATTGCTACAAAATTCTTGCATACTGGATATCCAGCACACTTAACCACACAGAATCACAGAATGACCCTGATTGGAAGGGACCTCAAGGATCATGTAGTTCCAACCCCCCTGCCTAGCAAACACATTTACTAGATCAGGTTGCCCAGGGCCCCGTCCAACCTGGTCTTGAACACCTCCAAGGATGGGGCATCCACAACCTCCCTCTGCAGCCTGTTCCAGGACCTAACCACTCTCCTAGTAAAGAACTTCCCCCTAACATCCAACCTAAATCTTCCCTCCTTCAACTTGGANGCCCCCTGATCATCTTCGTGGCCCTCCTCTGGGCCCTTTCCAAAATCTCTATGTCTTTTTTGTACTCAACTTCAAGTTAATATAAGCTACTCAGATTGAGCTGATTCTGGTTATGATAAATGGTTGATAGAGTATTTTGTTCTTTTGCTCAGACTGGACACTTATGACAGCCTCCTTAATCAAAACACAAATGCTTTGAAAACAAAGGTTTAATTTGATTGTTTTGGAAATCTTCTGTGCCAAAAGATACTGTGTTTTTAATTTTATTTGGAGAATTGTTTGCTGTAAACAGAAAACCAGTTCTCTGTAGATGAGTTCCACTATAAGTTAGTTGTGCGTGTTGGCAGATTTGCTTATCTGATCTTGGGTGGAATTTATATTCATCTTGTTTTGCGCATTATGAACAATCAGTAATAATTTGCCAAGAGGGATGCTTTTTTATTACTAAGATATTTAAACTATATCATGACTTCTGATGACAGCCAAAAGCCTAATATACTTCAAAATGAAATCAGCTTCAATAGAAGTCTAGAATTTATTGGTGATTCTGAAACACAGATGGTTTTTGAACTATTACAAAAACACCTCTGATTGGAAAATGTGGCATGGGTTATCTGCAATGTTTTTAAAAGTCTTTCCTCCTTCTTTAAAAATCACCCTAGTTGTGAAATCTTTAATGAAAATATTTTTAAATTTAGGTAACTAGACATGGAATTTAGCCTGAGATCAAAGTTATGCTTCCTGGGAATCTGCTTTAATGTCTTCATCTGCTTTTTCCCTGGAATAAAATGAGTGAGAAATGTCTTGAAGGTTCACGTACTAGATTCACAGAATCAGTAAGACCAGCAAGTTATACTTCAGTTATGAGCTGATACTTGCTGCAAGTAGGCAATATTTAATATTTTATTTATTATTTCAATTGTCTTCATATTTAAATTCTTATATTTCATATTGTGCTATTCACATGCTTGATAGAACATGGAGACTGTTATGTTGGGTTCTGTGCAGTGTCTGAAGTCAAGCATTTTCTTGAAGGGCTACAAGAACTCTTCTGGGGCATTTCCTTTGTTCTGAAGCCCATTAGGAGTTCCTCAGACAGTTTGATTGACTGTGTTTTCTTCTCAAATGGTTCTCCAGACAAAAAGTCTAATCTTGGAATTATATTCTATAAATTTGAGATATCCCACTTTGTTTGCTAGAGAGTTTGTGATACAGTATACATTTGCTGTTCTGTTTTTGGCTGTACTTGAATTGCTTTTTTTCATTGAGCTCATATTTTTGTAGTGTACAGCAAATATCCAACTGCTGTGTGTATCACATGTTAACTTGAAAGCCTCCTTACTGTGTCTTGGCTGTACTTTATGAAAAGTCATTGTTCCTTAGGTTGCATAACTGTCTTGTTACTGCATGGTTGTTCAGTGAAATTTGTGGACTGTCTTCTTGGGAAAGCAGTTTACATTTATACTGACCTTCAGAAAAGCTGCAGTCTTTTTAGAGATGATCACAAGTGGGAAGGAACATCAGGAGTCACCCAGAGTGCTATCTAAATTGCACTATATTTACAGAGATGCAGATTTCCTTTACACTTTCTTGTGTGGCTTAGGGGCATTTTGGCTGGTTTTTGTTTTGTTTTGAAACATAAGTAATGGCACCGTTCTGATATGAGTTCTAACTGACTTCACTTTGTAAGAAGTGTGATGTGGAGCACTTTACAGCACTGCAGTTGCTTGACTTTGCTGTTGCCATGTTTAAAATAGGCATGTTACATATCTTTGCTGCTCTTGGAGTGGGATGAGGCCAGTGACTGATAAGCAGTATAAAATACTGTATTTGAATAAAGAGATTTCCATGTTGGGAGGAAGTAGGTGAGGCAGTACAGCTGTTGTATTTATGGTCTTTCATCTTTCTTTCCATGCTGGAGGAAATGGAGGAGGAATTGCCATCTATTGGTAGTCAGATAGATGGGCTGGATATTTTAGATGGGATCTTCCAAAAATCCATTAAAATGGAAGAATGCTCCCTTTATTCTCTTGCCAAGATGGGCAGCATTGCCTACTCTTTCCGCTGGTTTGCAGTGATGTGACTTGATAGTAATGGAGAGAAATAGTAACTGGAAAAGAGTATTCTTGCACACCTTCTTGGCTGAAGATTGTCCACTTCAACAAAAAAGATCACATATTTTAACTACTCTTTCTACAGCAGACTCTGTCAAATCTGAGTTTATTTCATGAATGTTCCATGTAAAAGCTTACTGTGGTGTGCACTGACTTTTCAAGAGAATGTTTTATTTATGACTCACACTGAGCTAATGTTCTGCATTGTTTTGTTGTAGATCTCATGAACTGCGATCAAAGATTCTTTCATTGCAGTTGCTTCTGTCCATCCTGCAAAATGCAGGACCTGTCTTCAGGACAAACGAGATGTTTATTAATGCTATTAAGCAGTACCTTTGTGTTGCACTGTCAAAAAATGGAGTTTCATCTGTTCCAGAAGTTTTTGAGCTTTCACTTTCCATATTTCTTACCCTACTCTCAAACTTTAAGACTCATCTGAAGATGCAGATCGAGGTATGTTACATGAATTTCTAATTCAAGGGATGGGAGATTGTTTCTGTATTTGCATGTCTTGTTTAGATAGAATTGTTTGCCTTCTTAATCCCAGCTTTTGCTTAAGATTTGCCAGTCTTTGCAGTCCTTTGCTTAGACTTTTTTTTTTACCAAGTGATAATGGACTTGCTTGCAACAGTGCTTGAAAACTGTTTCAAGTAGAATAGCAACATTTCCTTCTGAATACGTACAGATTAAATAAGATTTGCTTGGTAATGTCAGATGTAATATGATACTTGTAGTAATGTTGTTTGGTTAAATGGAACCTGTTGGGTAGACTCACGTAGGGCTTTTGAACAGAATTTCCACCATATTTTAACTAGATCAGGAAATGAAGTACCTAATGAAAAAGTAGGCCATTTCATCACTTAATAGTAGACATTGGCATGAACTAAGAATGTCTCTGTGCAAAACATACCTTGATGTATTCTGTGACTGAGTTGAATTATTACAATCATAACTTGTTAAACTCATACTCACTGCTGTTACTCTGAGTTAGTTTCCTTTAGTTGAAAACAGAGGCTTCAGTTGGCTATTATTCAATTTGGATGCTGAAAGTCGAGTATCAGTAGGTATATGGATAAACTCTGTCAACCAATATTCAAGAATATCATTAGGAAGTTTTGGCTCTGCACTACATAGTACAAATTAAAAAAATAAACATACTTTTGGCAAGACTGTGATGGCTTTGCAAAAGAATTTCAGCGTAACAATGATTTGAAATGTGTTGTGGCTTCTCTTTGATGTCACTTAATCATATTACTTTTCCTAGGGAAATCCCTGCTACGTGGTTATTGTAGCCACTCCATTTTGTATATCAGGGCCTAAAATATATATTTTGGGCAAGATAATCTCAATTGCTCACATGTCAAAAGATGTATGCACGAGTTTTTAAGCCCTTGGTCTATAAGCGGAGATAAGTCCATATTCTTAGCAATTGACAGATATTGCCAGGTTTTTTGCTAGGATGGATTGTAAGTCATAGGTGAAAGCAAGACATATGTAGAGGCTTTGTTTTTCACTTATAATTCTTGTGCCACAGGGTATGAGCAGCTTTTGGATCAGTGTTATCCATTTGAAGTACATGGATATCCTCCTTGGTGTTCGATGTGTTAAAGGTCTTAATCCATAGTGAATGAAGTAGTAGTGTGTTCCTGCTGTAAATTTTGGTGGTTTTCTCTTTTGAGAGATGATGTGAATACTGAAACCTACAAGGCTGCCCTCATGAGGTTAAATGTATGAAAAGATAGTTAGAAATGTTGATGATATTGCTTAATTTCTTTGTCTGTAAATTCTACTGTGTGAGTTGATGTGTTGTGTCAACTGCAGAGGAAGAACCTCACTTTGCCTGTACCACGTGAAAAGGGTGTCATGCTTTCATGCTAATCACCAGGTTATTTTGATGTCTTGGGGGTAGAAACAGTTGGATTTCCAGCATTTTCTTGAGCGTAGCTTGGACTAAAATACCAGTTTGGTGATTGATTATATGAATCTTGAAAAGGAAATGTATTTTGAAGACTTTGAAGACATGCAGTGCATGTGCATTGTCGAGGACATCAGACAGACTGGGCCAAGCTGCTCCCTCAGTCACACAGCCTGCTTCCCAAAAAGTGTTGCACTTACTGTGTGTTTGCAGAGCTTACGAGTCTGGTATGTAGGTGGTAAATGCAGAGCAATCCGACTTCCCTGACAGAATTTTGATGAGCTTCTATTGCTGCCAACCTTTCCCCAAATTCCAAACATGAAAATGAAGAAATAGCTGAGGAAAATAGGGCATAGGATATCCTACGCTGTTGTAGCAGCTTCTGGAATACATCGAATTAGGACCAGTGCCATATAGGAGGGCTGCATTTCCTCCTCACAAATATAAAAGCCAAAAGCTTGATGCTAATGAATTATCCATTGAGGGACAGCAATTTCACAAAACTTACTGCTTTTCCTGGTTGTGAGTTACGAATTCCTCCTCTTTCAGCTCCTGGTCCTGAAGGTTATTCAGAAGGTGTGGGTAGGCAAGTAGATAACTTCATACTCAGTTTGTGCCCTGGAGCTGTAAGGAGAGCCATATGCTCTGATTTATAATATGTAAAATCTGTATATTTTGGGATTGAGTCTGCATTCTTCATCTCTGTAAGAAATTTTTGGTTTGTTTTAAAGGAATAGTTTCAGATGCTCTTGAAAGTGACCTTGGTCCTTTGAGTTAAACATTCAGCTTACATTGCCCTCTGACAGTTAAAATAATTCCAGGTGTTGTAAGTGTATTTCTAAATGGTTCGATGAATACATTCACAGCAAATCAAGTACTAAATACCAGGGGATTCAGAGTGTCATTTAGCTGCACTTAGTATCTGTGAATAAGCTATCTTAATATTTACTTTCAGTTGATGAAACTAAATTATTTGCCTCCTTTCTGTTTACTTTTTGAATACACTAGGAATAGTGTCTTAACTCTGTTATGTGAATTGCTTTAAGTAATGTAGTGATGGCATTTGTAAAACCTAAAATAAAAATAATTCCTATGGTTTTGAGATGCTGTTTATTTTGAGGTATACTAGTCCAAAGTTGACATCAGAAGCAAGTCAGTTCTGTCTCAAACACATCTAAAGTGTCTTCATAGTATGCAGACTTTCCATATAATTTCTAGCCTAGCTTTATATTTAGTTCCTGTTCTTGGAACTTTTGTCTTCTCCATTAGTGTCAATTTCTTTAAAATTAATTTTAAAATTCTTTAAAATTCTTTTTAAAAATTTTTTTTTAATTCTTTTAAAATTCTTTTAAAAATTTGCTTTCCTGATTCAAGAGGATATATAACATTACTTTCTTTCAGTAAAGTAAGTCAGAAACCAGCAAATATGTAATTAAAGATTGCTTATAGCATGGACTTTATTAAAATTTTATGTCTTTTTCTATTTGGAGTACATAAATTTGTGGCTTAAATCAATGTAATACTCTTGAGTATATTTAAGCACTTGAAAGTCTGATTGGTTATGTGCTGAACTTAGATTTTACAGAGAGTCTTTCCTTATTAGAACTAGTAACTGGGGTTGTGTTGTGTTCCTCTCTTTCTCTAAAGAGGCCAATAAGATGGTAGTGCACTTGATAGCTTACTATCAAAGTTGCTTAAAAATCAGTGCTGCTTTTTTTCCCTGAACCATGTAACTTCAAAGCAAAATTAGTTCTATGATATCTCTACCTAGCTAACACCATAAAAATCTCTGTAAAAAATCTGTAGGATAAAGGAATAGCTAGTATTAAAACCAAAGTTACATATTTGTATATGTGTGTGCTGCTATCGGAGGAGGAGCTGATGGCTTGTGGCTGTCAGTGGTGTTCTGGAGAAAACATATGTTGGTGAGATTTTGGTAGCCATAACCGACTGTGAAGAGGTTAGCACTGAGAAGTGTAAGACGGTGATGTAATGCTGTGTAGGATGGTTTTGTGATGCAATGTAGCAGTTCATATTTTGAGTTCAAAAACCGTAAGAGCAGCTGCTGCTGTTCAGGGGGGAAATGAGAAAAAGCACACCTTAGCTGCTAAGCATGGGTCTGTGAGGAACTAAGAGGGTAAAATAGTCTCTGTTGCAAACAAAAGCATCTATGTTAAAGAAATTTCAGGGGAAATTGATGTCTCTTTCAGGGAAGAGAAACTTTCCTATTAATGGATGTGCTACAGTTTTTATCCAATGACTGATCAGTACCCTTCTCCCAATAATCTAACCCTGTAGAGTGATTTTTTTGTTTCAAGATATGCCCCTTCTAAGGAAAGTCCAATACAAGTACATAGCTGTTTGGTATGTTTGTGACATAGTATCATTGTATCATAGAAAAAATGTTTTTTGGTGAGGCAGTACTTTCCCTTTTGACATCCTAAAGGAAATCTAACAGCAGCTTAGATTTCTTGTTAGAATAAATTCCTCTTCAGGACTTCATCCCATTCCCGATTCTTCTGCTTTGGAGTGAGTGATTGGAAAATAAACTATATTTTCCAGTTGGATGAAATTCCAGAAGTACATAAGTAATAATTCAGATTCCTAATTTGAATCTATTTTAAATTTTCCATTTTAAAAAAATTATCTCCTGTTACATCTACAGTGGTACTTTCAGAGTTATGTCAGAAGATTGTCTATCAAATTATATGACTCTGTAATAAATGGCTTTTTTTCCTCCCTCTTTCTGGAATATTTGTTAGGTTTTCTTCAAAGAAATTTTCCTGTATATCTTGGAAACATCTACTAGTTCGTTTGATCATAAATGGATGGTTATCCAGACGCTGACCAGGATATGTGCAGGTATTAAATACCATTTAGTTCTAGTTTTTACATTTTTATGCTAAAGAACCAAACTGTATTTGCCTTTCATTAAACGGACTGGTTTTTATTCCATGTTTGACTATGTTACTTTGTTTATAGATGCCCAGAGTGTGGTGGATATCTATGTGAACTATGATTGTGATTTAAATGCAGCAAATATATTTGAAAGGCTGGTTAATGACCTGTCAAAGATTGCTCAAGGAAGGGGTAGCCAAGAGCTTGGCATGTCCAATGTTCAGGTAAAAATTCCTCTAACCTTTATGAAGCTTCATGTTTCTTGGCACGATAAGTCTAACCTCTCTTTTCTGCTAATGTATTGCTTTCAAAATCTTTTCTAGGAATTAAGTTTGAGGAAAAAAGGATTAGAATGTCTAGTATCAATCTTGAAGTGCATGGTGGAGTGGAGTAAGGATCAATATGTAAATCCCAATTCTCAGACAACACTTGGTAAGACATGAGGTGGATTTCTTCTGACTTTAGTAAAGAGATGCCTCAGGCATTTAGTCCATTTAAGCACTGCTTTGTTACTGCTGTTGTCCAGATTGTTAAAATCTCTTGTATTAAAAAAGTGAGAATAAACTTTTTTTTCTTTGATGGAAATATTGATAAATTGGACTTAGGTAATTTGTGTGAGTTGCCTTTTCTTAATTGTATGAACTCCTAAGAAGCTACTACACTTAAAATTACTTAATCCAGTTATTTTAGTATTTCTAATTCTGAAAGACCAGCAAAACTTACTTTGAAGCTCCCCTAGTATCATCTAATGTCATTACTGGGGAAACTATCTGGATAGGTAATTTATTTTTTTCTTATGAATATGTAGTTATATAACTTTAAATATTGTAAGTGAAGTAACTAAATGCTACTTATTTTAATCTTGTTTTTATCTGATCTGAGATGAAAGTTAAAAAGGTTATGCCAGAATTTTCAAATTAACCTCTGAAACTTATTGAAGAAGTAACAACCTGTGCGAACTGAGAGCACTAAATCTTTTTCCCTATCTGATCTCAAAACTTATAAATGTTCTGTTTCAAAAACTGAATCATGTGTGTCACTTGAGCTCAAAAGTAACATTTGACTTGAAAGTAGAAGCAGAAATTTGTAATTGGGCTTCTAAGGTGACTTTTTTTTTAACGTGTGCCTACAACTTAGAGTTATAATTTAAGGCTTAAATTTCAGGTATCTGATAGAGTCAAAGAATCCTTCTTGATGTGTTGTAGAGATTTGTTTTTTATTGTTTGGGTGTTATTTTCCCAAACAAAACAAAACCAAAATATTTATATAAATAAATTGGCCATTGGAGATAACCCTAGTGAGTTTTAGAAGCCTTCAGAGAGGATTTGAAGAACATCCTGTGATTTTAAATTCTTTTTGCTATATGCTTTTTGTATTTATGTAACCCTTTCCAATTTATAGGCCAGGAAAAACCCACAGAGCAGGACAGCAATGAAACCAAACACCCTGAGACAATTAACAGATATGGAAGCTTAAATTCCTTGGATTCTACAGCTTCATCAGGAATTGGCAGTTACAGCACACAGATGTCTGGCACTGACAACCCAGAGCAGTTTGAGGTCCTAAAGCAACAAAAGGAAATAATAGAACAAGGAATTGACTTGTGAGTGCCCTTTTATCACCCATGGGAGGGTGGATTCTTTTGGAGCTATGAAGATTCCTGGGTTTTTCTTCCTTCTCCTCATAGATACTCATCTTGTGTTAGGAAAAAAACTCTGGATGTAACAGCACTTCCTCTGCTGAAAGAGTGCTGAATGGTGTCCCCTTTGGAGCCTGTCAACAGTGTTTTGTGTTAACCTAATTCCTCACAGCTAGAAGATGAGTACTCTGAATGTTTGTTCTTTTTTCTCCAGACCTGCTTGTTTAAAAATAAGACCTTTGTATTTGGATAAAAAGAACATCAAACTCATGGGACCAGCTGAATGCAATCCCCTTTAGTGTACTCATTGCAGATGAAAGTGCCTATATGCTTAGGATGATGGTTCTTTCTGACTAATTAATTTGTCATAATTAGAAAGGAGTAGAGTATAATTTGTCAGTGCAGTCTGACATGAGTCTTCTGTGTGATTTCAAACTTGTCACCTCATTTCCTCAGTGAGGTCACTATGCAGTTGTTTTCTGTAGTATATTTCACAGACCCTGAGAAGGTAGTCCTTGGGGTTTCACTTTCATTCAGTTCCTTGTCTTGTACATTTCCATTCTTACACACAACTCCTGGGTTTCTTGATTGTTTCATATGGATTAAAACAAAAAGCATCAGAGCATAATTGTTCCTTTCTAAACAAAGACTTTGCTATTTCTGTGGATTTCATTTTTTCTCTACAAGTCCCAGTGTAAATGATAGTGTTTAGCTCTCTCGGCAGGAAGCTGCTCAGCTGCCATCCTGGCAGTTAGGTAGCAAAGAGGAGAATGTTCACAGAGGAAAAAAAGTCATCCACTGATGAAGGGAATATCTCATTCCTATCTAAAGCAGAGCTTGATAACGAAAAATATTTAATACAGAGATTTTTTTTCAGCGCTTCATAGAAAATTATTGAACATTTTAACTTAACCTGATAAGGCTTTATGCGTGGGTAAAAGGTTTAATTCTTATTCCATCTTGATCTTAATTGTACAGATTCAACAAGAAGCCAAAGAGGGGGATTCAGTACCTGCAAGAACAAGGAATGCTTGGCACTACCCCTGAAGATATTGCTCAGTTCTTGCATCAAGAGGAGAGATTAGATTCAGTAAGAAAACTGTTTTATATTTGCTTATGTTGATTTTCTTATGTTAATTGAAAACCACATGATAGTGTTTTAAACTGTATCACATTATTGTGCAATGGAGAGAACTTATTTCTCTTTTAAAATTTGTAAGCTTAAGTAGTTTGTAGCGTGTGTTAAAGCTATACCCTGCACTACATGTATCTTCCATCTCACAGAAGTTTAAAGACTGACTGACTTAACTGGCTCCAGACTTGGTTTTAGTTGCTTGTGTAGCTAGAAGCAACTTAACTGCGTATGCACTTTAGTCCAATAAGGGAATGCAAGAAATAACTCCTTTAGAGATCGCTGAAATACAACACAGTGCAACAATTTTTGATGCTTCCCAGAGGAGAGTTATTCAATCTAGATTATTTCTTTGATTTTATTCATGACTATCAGCTGTAGTTGGACTTGGAAGAGCCCTATAGTACCTATCTGAGGAGGATGGGAATATCTCCCCTTGGTATTGCTATGAAAAGCTTAGCTTTCTGAAGCAGAAATTGGCACCATTGTGCTTGGTAGCCATGCCTCTTGTTTTCTAAGGGAAGGCTTGCATATGCTCTTACTTGCAGCTCTGACTGAGATCACTAATTTCTGTATTAAAACTTATAATCAGCCATAAAAACATATTTTTAACCTCAGTTTACATACATGTTTATATATACTGTGCATCTGGATACAGTATTTTTCATAGTACAGTGATGAACTTGGATATATCTGAGTACCAGCTATTAATATTTGAGCATCACTTGCATCTTTTTAAGATTTCTACTCTAGAGGGAGTGCAATAATGGGAATACTCTAACTTTTCACTCCTGTTGTTATTTTAGTTCCTAACTACAAAAACCATTACAGCACAAGTCATACCAAGTTTGTTTTGTGCACATGTGGAGTTCAGCTAATAGAAAAAATATAATGGCTTGTAGCAAAATCAGAGGAGAAAAGTAAGCAGATATGAATATGCAAAAGCGTTATGGTAGAATACACAGCCAAAATATATTGTTTTATAGAGTATAGGAGAAGCAGGAATATTTCTTAGTTAACCACATGCAGGCCTCCTTGGGCAGGGTGACTCTGTTCTTATGTACTATTTTATTCCAGTGTAAATGCACTAGTTTTCTTTCTATTCTTATTTTAGACTCAGGTTGGGGAGTTCCTGGGAGACAATGATAAGTTTAACAAAGAAGTCATGTATGCATATGTAGACCAACACGACTTTTCAGGAAAGGATTTTGTTTCAGCTCTGCGCATGTTTCTAGAGGGATTTCGCCTTCCAGGAGAGGCTCAAAAAATTGATCGCCTAATGGAGAAATTTGCTGCTAGATATTTAGAATGTAACCAAGGGTAAGACATTCTTCAGAACTTTGGAAAGCTGAATAATAAGTAAATAAACTGTGATCTGTTAAATTTGCTGTTCTTTTTCTCCTTTTCCCCTTCAGGCAAACTCTTTTTGCTAGTGCTGATACTGCATATGTTTTAGCTTACTCAATAATCATGCTGACAACAGATCTTCACAGTCCACAGGTATGTCACTAGAAATGTTTATGAAATTCACAAAGACATCTGACTTTGTGACAATGTATATTTCAAAGTTTGTTCAGTCTAACAGCAGTATGTGTTAGAAATATGATAGCATAAGTTTGTGCATCTTTTAAGTAATAGTATTGTATTTCAAGGGTATGGAGGGGTTTAACCTGTTTTGATTCTGCCTTTTTGTGAGATATCACTTTCCTACTCTGTGTTGAGTAGGAATTATGTGGATATGCTTTCAGATAAGGACATTCACGCTAGTGATCTAACCTAGTACCTGAGCTGAAACCTGTGCCGTTTCTTACCCATCAATTCTTAAAACAATTCTGGTTCTGATTTCAGTCTGTTGGAAAAAATAATGCCACTTCATTTTGATAAATACCACTCACTTATGCAATGCATAATTGAAGTTGTAGTGATTAGTCATCATTTATGCAAAATCTGTAAACAGTATTGAATTCTCACAAGATTTGATATGGGACTATGTTTAAAATGGATAATTTGGTCCATATGACAAGATAAAACTTTTTCTTAGTAATGTGTGTTTCATTGATCTACAGGTCTTACTCAATGTTTCTGAGTGTTGTAATAGCCACATGGACTTGCCTTGTTTTGTAGATTTGGTAGTGTGTTCTTGCATGTTTGACCTTGATGATAACTTCTCATTTATTTGGCTGCTATATAGGCAGCATTGCAACTACCGTGAACTTCCCTTATTTGTTGATACTGATAGCGTCTTTCTGGTTTTCAGGTTAAGAATAAAATGACAAAAGAACAGTATATTAAAATGAATAGAGGTATCAATGACAGTAAAGATCTCCCTGAAGAATATTTGTCTGCTATCTATAATGAAATAGCTGGCAAGAAGATTTCAATGAAAGAAACAAAAGAACTGACAATACCCACAAAATCCAGTAAACAAAGTAAGTAGTTGCAGTATTAGCTTTCTTCAAAGTTTTGATCCTTCAGTTTCATGGAGTTATCTCCTTTTCAAAAAGAGATAGTAGATAATGAAGCAAGCACAACTTAACTCAAAATGAAGCCTAAGTTCTAATTTCACATACTTTTCAACATAAATTCATGATGGTGACTTTATATCTCTGTTAAGTGCAGCTGCTTATTTCTACTTAGTTTTGCATCTGAATTCCTGGTATTCAGTGCATTGACCATGGACAAGTTTTACTGCTGTACAGCAACATATGAGGGTTTTATGAACTAACAGTGTTGCCAAGAGACATAGTGCAGAACAAACAGTAGTTGTGCCTTCTATTTCTAAGGTAAACACTGTATTTTCCTGCAGTGGCCACTTCATCAATTTAAAAAAAAAAAGCATTAATTGGTTTGTAGGGCCCAAATTTACACATTCTATAAATTAATTATCCTTTTCTCTCTCAAATGCCTAAATTTTTTTTTGTTTCATATAGAGAACTTGAGAAATACTTAACTTTGCCCTACATAGTCAAATTTGTATACTTTTACGTCCTAGGTTAACCTTATGAACAGATTGCTTACAGGAAATTCACATCTGAAAAAGCATTCTCTCATTTTAAATGTTTGTTCAATCAGCATAATGGTTTTATGGTAATTTTAAAGAGGCAGATTGATGCATTCTACTTGGATTTCACTTTCTTGATGAAGTGGAGGTTCCATTACTGAAATGAAGAGAGAATTAAGATAGGTCTCTCTCAGGAAAAGGATGTCCACGTGTTTTTATTGTTGTTTTCTGTGCTGATGGATTGCTGTGAAACTTATGTACACTTTGAATTTAGCTTAGTGGATTTGATATCTATGCTTTCATTTGAGGTGATAAAGTTTGTTATTCTCATCTTTAAATCCTGAGAAAGTTTAAAATTAGGTTACATTTCATACTTAAGTTTGCATTAAGGTAAATTTTATCTGCATTATGAAAGAAATATCTTGCTGGTGTGGCAANTTGTTTTCTGTGCTGATGGATTGCAGTGAAACTTATGTTTCAGAAAATAAATATAATATGAAAAAAGGTATCTGACTATGGCACTTAATGAAAGGTATAAAATCATTGTATTTCTGAAGATCCCAGTGCTAAAGATGCACAAATGACAGGAAAAAATGTGTTTTGCAGGTGTTGCCAGTGAAAAGCAGAGAAGACTCCTATATAATTTGGAAATGGAACAAATGGCTAAGACAGCTAAAGCTCTTATGGAGGCAGTGAGCCACGTTCAGGCACCTTTTACTAGTGCAACACACCTGGAGCATGTGAGACCCATGTTTAAGGTGAGATGTTTAGATATTAAACCTAGAATATCACATAGTTTTTTAATACAAAATACTGACTGACAGGATTTGTTGAAAATGCTAAGGATTGCTTTTTGCTATGTTTTGTCATTTTGAAAGTAATTTAAACTTGCTACAGGAAGTAAGGGCTTCTCCAGTTTCATTTATCTCAGGTTTTAAGAAGCTTCTATGCTGATAGAAGCAGCATCTTGTTATAATGGAGGCATTATGAGGAGCATTTTGAGTGTACAGTAGTATAAAGAGTGCTGAATAAATGAGAGGTATAAAGGGTGCAGTCAAAACAAGAAATTTATAAAAGTGAAAAGGCACTAACCACAGTTCATAGTTTGAATCCTGCTACTTCTGATTGGAGATTATGTCATTGGATTTTGAGGGAGCAATTACTGAACAAACTTACAACTGGTGTTGTAGGTTGCAAATGGATATTTTAGAAAGGCTAGGACTGTCATCAGTTTTGTGGAGCACTGCTGACCTGCATTAAACCATTATTCAAAATACCCGTATTGGTTGTTGTGGGAGAGTGCTTCTAAGTGTCAATGTGCATTACTTCTATCCTGTTCTCTCATGTCTATTCTATTCCATTTACTTTTTTGACAAAAGGCTATTCACAGTTAATGATGTGAGTTAGGGATGGAATTCATACTTCAGCAAGATGCGGATATTGTGACATTCCCTTGAAGTACTGACGTTTGGTAATACAACTTCTATTTTGCTTACATTCCAGTTGGCATGGACACCATTTCTAGCTGCATTCAGTGTGGGTCTACAGGACTGTGATGACACAGAAGTTGCCTCTCTCTGTTTGGAGGGTATACGATGTGCGATCAGGATTGCTTGCATTTTCAACATCCAGGTAAAAAAAATTCAGATTTAGAAACTACTTTGGTTTGTTTACCAGCAAAATATTAGTGAAGTTCTAGGAATAATTATGACTGAACTGCAATGCCTAGAGGCTGCCTTCTTCCACACTTACTACTTCTGATCTGATCTTTGACTGAAAATATTTTGACTAAATTGACCTTTATTTTTCCTGATGTTTTGTGGGAAATGCTGACATGCCTGTTTACTGAGTTTTTGTTTCCCTGCAAGTTGACTACTTTTATGTCAAAGTACTTTCTTGTTTTGTTACAAAGCTTTGCTGTGATGTTTTATAAAATGGATCTTTCTATACTATTTCATAAGTAAAACATAATGTGTGTGAATTTTTTTTAAGTATTGTTCTCACCTTCAGAGGTATTATACTAATCTGAGGTTTCTATAATTGGATAGCATTTTAAAAGCTGAGGCACCTGTAATGCATCAATGTATCTTGCATCAAAATTCAAGACTCCAGAGAGTAATTGTGATTAAACTTCAGTGGATTTTCCATAATTTCTTTTTAAAAATTAATTTCAGAATCATCCATAGTGATACTTTATGTTGTAGACTTGTTAGTTAATAAATTGAGAACTGGTCTGCCATAAATCCATTGAAGGTAGCTAAAGAGTGGGGCAAGCAACAGTCATGTGTTCGCATTATCTCACATTGAAAACATGTTAAATAACTAAAAAACCTACCTTGTAAGACTGACTTTAGTAAAAACTGTTGAACTGTGATAGTGGAATGTTTTATTTCCTTCTCCTCTTGCACTTGTATTTAGCAAATTAGGTAACTTTTTATCAGTGATATGGAAAGGCACGTTGGAGACCTCTGATACAGCTGCTTCAAAAAGCCCATTTGAGATCATGTGAGGTTTTCTTCCTCGTACCATTTCATTTTCCCGTACATTACTCCCCACCCCTGTACTGAACGTTACTAGGTTTGATTAACAAAGCCTTCCCTGGAGCATGCAGCTGTTCAATGAAATTCCCATTCCTGCAGGTTTTGTTTCTAAGCTGGAGAAGTAATACTGGTACAAATAGCAGTTTCATCAACTGTGGATGTCTGCTCCCAGTCCTGAAGTGGTCTGCCTTGGGTGGGGAGGGCAGAGACATGTTTACTCTATAATTTTCTTGCTTGAAGAATGTTCCAGAACCAGTTGTACCCTTCCATTGCCTTGGGATGAACTTGATTTAAGAGGAGGTGTTTCAAAAACATTCCTCATTTTGTGTTTGTGTTTTCTGTGTAAATGATACTCCTTCTTGTCTTCCTATGGGAATTTTGTTTTGTTAATGCCATTAAAAACAATACTGAGAGTTTTTTGATGATCTCATTATGTTACAGGAGTTTGAAATTGCACAAGGTCTTGATTAGGTGTTGTTTGGCTTGAGGTGCCAAATAGCATTTGAGGGCAAATCTGTGTTTGGGCTGACTTAGGGATCTTTTTTTGTTGGAAGCAGCATTTTCCTCTCATGCTTAGCTGGTTCTTGCAAGTTTTCTGTTTTGTTGAATCAAGATATAGAAGTTTAGATTGATATCTTAAGAACAGGTAATATTACTGAACACTCCTTGAGAGATAACAACAGGAGCTAGAGTGTTTTAGTTTTATGAAAATATAGTTTAAGCTGTGCATGTTCACCTTTAAAACTCAGGTAAAGCATCCAGTTTTAATTATTTATACTTTTAATCTTTGACTGTCACACAGTCTGGGTTTTGTCTTTAAGTATCTGGGACAAGATACTCATCAAAGGATTGTACTTAATTTACTTACCATCTCATTTTACTTTCTGGTTGATGAGCACATTGTTTAGTTGTTTTTCTCCTATATTGACAGCTTAGAAAAAAGGGCAGAGAGGGAATATCTGTATGGAACAGAGAGGGAGAGTAGGAAATACACAGCATGTAGAACCTAAAACTTCTTTGCTTAGTATTCTTTGCTTAGTATTCTTTAATTTTTTGTGGTCATGCATTTGCTGTGCCTTTGTCAGCTTATTTTGTAATAGCAGCTGGGTTTGGTTTTGACCATGACAGTCATGACTCTGGGAATCCATCCCTTCTGTCTGTGCCCACTGTTGTGGCATTTATGTTTTTTCCATAAAGCAAACATTCTTCCTGGGATTTTTTGAAGGATTTATATATGGGGGGTTTTATGTGCTAAGCGATTTTTAAAAAAATATTATTTCAAAATCATCCTAAACATCCAAACAGTTAAACTGATTTCATAGTTGTCATTTATTTCTTTGACATGCAGCCATTTCACTTTATGGCCTGGAGTTTTTACATAACAGGAGAATAAAATGCTTACATGTAATCCCCTTTCTATTGCTGCAGTTGGCTCATAGGAGACCTGAGGAGTTTTCCTTTGGTGTTTTTAGGTAATCCTATACATAAAAGTAGAAACCTATATGTGGAGCATCCTTGTTGGGGAGACTGAATTAATCAGCCTAGATTATAGGTCACTTGCTCTTTATTCATCCATGACAGTCTTGCCTCACAAACTTCAGAGGTGCTCCACATGGCATAGATTAAATCAAATGCATTCTGACGAGTTCTGTGGAATTGTCAAAACAGGTATTTTAGATTACATAGATTGCCAGAAAAACATAGAATTTGAAAGAGTCTGCAAAAACAAAATTTTCAGAACAGATCTGAGTCTAGAACAAGAGTATTAAAAGCTTACCTAAGAAGCCACATTTCTTTTGAAACAGCATCATATTTCCCAAAAAAGGCACCCCGAAAATCCAAGATGACCCAACTTGGAAACCTAAAACACCTGTGTTAGGTGTTACCTTACAGTTAGTGTTCCTAAACAGTTTCCTGCAGAGGAGCATGGGATGTTTTCTTTATGTAGAATGCTTTGGAAATTCAGTTCTAAGAAAAGAAAGGTAAACAGGTATAGTTGGTGAAATCTCACAGGTTGTACTAAGAACAAGAAATTGAGAAAGTTCTTACAAGCTTTTTTTTTTCTTCTCCCCTTTGTAGCTTGAAAGAGATGCCTATGTCCAAGCATTAGCAAGATTTACATTACTTACTGTGAGTTCGGGTATTACTGAAATGAAGCAGAAGAATATTGACACAATTAAAACTCTCATCACAGTGGCTCATACAGATGGAAACTATTTAGGAAATTCCTGGCATGAGGTATAGAACTCATTTAAACTTACTTAAACTGTAAGAAAGTACATGCACTGATTTCTAACACAGCAATATACTTGCTTGTGCAAAAATACAGTGGTATTGTGAATTGTGGTTTTTTAAATAATGGCCAAGTATATGCTTTTGTATGGACATTATGTAGAATTGCACATTATGCAGCTGTTAAAGTAGCAAAACATGTCCAAGTGAGAAATGAAATCTATAATATTTAAAATTCAGTTTTGCCAGAAGAACAGAAATGCTTGGAATTTTACTCTTCTTAAGAGCTGTTTAAAGATTTTTTATTGTTTATTTGCTATTTCAAACTGGGTTTTATTGATAAGTGCCATCTTTATTCTCTGGGATAGATTCTGAAATGCATCAGTCAGCTTGAATTGGCGCAGTTAATAGGAACTGGAGTAAAACCTCGCTACATCTCAGGGACAGTGCGCGGCAGGGAAGGTTCTTTCACTGGAACAAAAGATCAGGCACCTGATGAATTTGCAGGTCTGGGACTGGGTAAGTGATGCAGATACCAAGTATTTCATTTAACTGGCTTTGTTCAGACCAATATTGAAGTTTATCTCTTGCTTTTGTTACTGTTGACTTTGAAGTTTGGAGATTAAGTAGTCCTTGTAAAAATGTCATAGGCTCTGAGTAGACCTGCTCCTAATTCTGGAATATTGGTTTTGCTCTTCTAAGTATTATTGCTAGGATGGAATAGTGGGAAGTGTAAGAAAATTACACGTTTTCATTTCTGTTGAAATGCAGCTGACAATGTAGGAGTAGATTGCTGATGGTATCAGAGGATACTGCAACATTAGTCCACCAAATGGGCAAGTTGTTATGTGTAGGTTAAATATTCTGTTACAAAATTTTTGGAGAAGTATGCAGCTTTCAAAGCAAGAGGGAGATCTGTTTACCTTAAATTCTGCAATTCCATTTCCTCCTCTCTTGGTTACTTTGATACAAGGGCCTTTTTTAGGTTGACCTAAGAGCCAAAATTTACTCCATAAATGAAATGTTGTTTACTGTTTTCCTAGAAATGTGTGTCAGTCTTAACTTACTTTAAAAAGGTTGATTTTTGTTTCTTTTTAACAGGAACATAAAGACATATGGATGTAGGCTATTTGTAAACAAAATTGTCAAGGATCTTCATTTGAAAAGTTTCAGTTTTGTTATGATGCTCACCATCTCCTGCATTTTTAACAACTTCACATCTGTGCAGAAGCTTTTTGTTCTTTCAGTTTTTCATGAAGGCGGGACAGGAGGAGTAGTGATTCTTCTCATTTAGTACTTTTCCTCATTGTAGCCCTTCCTCTAGCCCTAATTGTCTGGCTTTTGTTCTCCTCGGGTAGTTTTTTTTATTTTGCAGCGACTCCTTTCCTTTCCATTGTGCTCTCCTTTGCCCTGTGTACTCGAATCTCCTTGCCAAGAACTGCTGAAGGGAAATCTTGTGCCTGGAAATTAATGTGTCTGCCAATATCTCATATTCTGAGCTTCTTCCTGCCCTTCTAATATGCTTCTTCCAGTTCACTGTTCCCCAGTGGCCTATCCAACTTTGCTATTTCCAAATGCTGGCAGTTCCACTGCACTGAAGTGATTGGCCTTTAAAAGTTTTAAGTCCTAATAACTTAAGAATGTAAACTGCAGTCAGATGTCTCTAAATCATGCTTGCTAGTCGTTGGTGTAAATCCAGCTCATAAAGACTTTTTTCCCCTTCTGTCAACTACATTTCTAAGGAAGATAGTCTGTGCCCAAATGCATAAAATGTTTCTGACTAAATTGAATTTCTGGGATGCTTGTTACTGTACACACAGAATTTTAGCCATTTTCTTTTTTATCTTTATTTTATTTTTTAAATAATATCACTTCAGTCTTGTAGAAAAATGCCTAACTCAAAGGAACTTGGTTTTCATGGACCTTGGGACTGTTTGAACATAGTAATTTTCTCAGATGTTGAATTTTTTTCACTCTTCTCCACAAATCCTGTATTGCAGATACTTAGTTTTCTTTCTGTGATTACTCAGAACCATCCTCTGAAGGATGGTTGTCTTTCTGTACACTTTCTATATAGTCTTTCTATAAACTTAAATTCCTCTGAAGAACCCTTAATGTTTATGTCTCCATCTGCAGGTACATATTTTACAGGAAAATGGTTGATTATTTCAAATAAGCAAAGTTGCGGTCTGGTGATGCAGAAGCTTCATCTTTCAAACCTGCTTGCAAAATTGGATGTGCATAGGCATCTGCTGAAATTAGAAGTTAATGTTCTTAAAAAAGACCCTAAACCAAAACCAACCCTGAAAACCCCTTTCATTTACTGCCTGAACAAGGGTTCAGATGTGCACTCTTCAGGCATCTACATTTGAATTTCTTCATTGCTCTTGCACTGTCTTTTTGCTGTGACCCTGTTTCATTTGGAAATGCAAGGCATTTTGTGGATTTTAAAATAAACTAAAAGGCATCTGTTCCTTTGCTGCTTTGATAGGAACGCTGTCTTGGAGTTGAAACTGTGAAGTTCAGCTTTCCTCTTTCTACTCTAGCCTCTGTTCACGAAGCTGGAAGGCAGAAGTTGCTGCTGTGGTTATAGCCAAAGCATATTACTTAAGTAACTAGAAGTTGTTTCTGGACATCAGGAATGAGAGGAATCAATTTTTCATACAGCAGAATTATATAAGTGACTGTGTTTCACTGTAAAAGATCTCGTAGCTGCTGAACTATAAACCTGCTGTCTAGGTTCCCCAGTATTGAATATAAATCCTATGATAATGTGTCCTTGTGTAAACTGGCAGAAGTGGTTAAGGTTACCTGACGTCTTTTGAAAGAGCCCTTCAAATTTATTCCACGCATCTGCTCTTAGCTTATACTTTACTGAAAGTCAAGCTAATTGATACTGGCAGCTTGCATGCTTACAGGAGGAGTTTTGATTAAGCCCAGCAGTATTGTAAGTTGCCGAAATACGACTAAGGTTAAGTATCTATGCATGTGTGCACAGAAAGGTGACTCCTATGCCCTAACAAAATACTTCAGATGGGTAGGTCAGTTTATCTAGATTTGGCAGGCACTCATCTCCAGCCAAGTGTGGAGCTCCCAAAGGCATGGAGGCAGACTTTTGAGGAGCAGTCTCAAACATGAGAACTTGTGTCTGCAGAGCTCTGAAAAGAGAACTTCTGTCTTTCAGTCTTAAGTTCTGCTCTAAGAAAAATAAACCCTAAGTACAGATTTTGAGGAACTACCCAGAATGCATGCAAGACTCCTGCTCTTTTGTTGATAGGAAGGGAGCAGCTTAGAGATTGAGAGAACTTTTGGAAATTTGTTTACTGTGAAGTTATTTACTTAACATGAGCTTTCCCAAGAGTGGGTTACATTTTCTCGCCTACAAAATAAATATTACTATTTTTATTTACAGATTTTTCTCACTACTGCTAGGGGATAATATTGCTGTACTTGACAAGTGGCTTTAAAGGTGGAGTTACGGTGGAGCAGTTCTCTATGAAAAAAGAAAGTCGGTCAGGGTGGATTTACTAATATGCTGCTCATAAACTGTGCGAAGTTCTCTGTATCACATATATATTTTCTGTAGCCATAATTTCCAAAGATCCATTGAGAGATGGAGAGAAAAATGTGGTTCTTGTGCTTTTGTTGGTTTTTTTGTTTTATTTTTTCCTCCTTGTATTATGTATTTGTGCAGCTGTTACAAATGTGAGCAGTTTTCTGGGACTAATGCAGTTTGTATGGATAGAGAATCTAGAGAATTAGGACTTGGATCAACACCTAGTTGTTCACTGAGATGCTTAGTTTATGCAAGGGAAGTTAATAATATACTTTTTGTGAATTAAAAATATATTATGTTATCCTAGTAGAAACACAATTTTTTTCTTTTTTTTCAGCATATTAACTGTGTTAACTTTTGCTTTTTAACTTCTTTTTATATTTTGTTACTGTAGTTGGTGGAAACGTGGACTGGAAGCAGATAGCAAGTATTCAGGAATCCATTGGTGAAACCAGCTCTCAAAGTGTTGTTGTTGCTGTAGACAGGTATTGTATTGAATTTGCTGTTGCCACCTCAAGCTTTTCAGTACCCTGTGCTAACAGTAGCACGGCATTATTAGTTTATCCTTGTGTGGAAAAAACCCTACATAAATATTGCCATATTAAAATGCTTTTTGGTTTTGTGAGGTTTTTTCCTTTTTTATGGAGCAGAAGTATTTTTGCAAAAGGGAAAAGATTAGGTAAGAAGCTGATTTACTGATGTAAAATTATTACAGGAGAGTTGCAGATTGAAGGCTGCTGTACTGTCTGGTGAATCTTGATTTGCTATACATAGTAATGTACGGGCAAATCTCATTTTGCCTTAGTACAGAGAACATTACTGACAGACCCTCTTTCTCCTAAATGTGATTACTGGGCTGCCTCATTTCCTCTAGGTTAGGTAGATGTTGTCTGAAATGACCCAGGTTATTATTCCAGTCTTCCTTTCTGTGAATCATATTTATCATAACTGGATTTGATCAGGCATAATACATATGATAAACGTGCCCTGTTTATATCATAAAGTACAGATCAGACTGGAGTTGTGTGATGAGTCCTGCTGTCTTGGCACACAAGAAACCAAAAACCATAATTTTCCTAAGGATTGTTAAAATTGACAATCCCAAAGAGGGTGTTACTCTGAAGGCTCATGAGCATTTCTGTGAGTGACTATGAGCAGCAAGATTCATGTCAGTTTGAAAGCTGTCTTACAGTGAAATCCCATCAGGTGAACTGGGAGCTTAGTGTCAAACACATGAGCTTTTTAGGTTTGTAGTATTTCTGTCCACTTCATGACGGGAAGTGTCTCAGGTATCTGTGAGTAGAAGTAGTCCACTCTGGAGAAGTTTGACCTTTGTATTAGGAGTCGGGCTAAATCATAAACTGCTGATGTTATTCATCAGCACTTACAATAAGTGAATAGTATTGGAAACACTTCACCTTCCAGTCTCCCTGAATGCTTATGGGAGTTATTTTTAAAAAGTCAGAGGGTATTTATGTTTTTTTAAATGAAATTCTGAATGCATGTTTAAAACACACTTTTTAATGGCATTGTAACAGTGTCTTAACCTGCTCTTTACAGGATATTTACAGGATCTACAAGGTTGGATGGAAATGCTATTGGTATGTTTTAGCTTGTTTCTTTCCCCCCCTCCACCCTTCCTCCCTGTATAGTACAAAGCAGCTTTGTCTTAAACCTTGGGAAAATACTACATTAAAATCTGTGCTCATTTAACAGTGGATTTTGTTCGCTGGCTTTGTGCTGTATCTATGGATGAACTGCTGTCTGCTACCCATCCTCGAATGTTTAGTCTGCAGAAGATAGTAGAGATTTCTTACTACAACATGGGTCGGATAAGGCTACAGTGGTCTAGAATCTGGGAAGTTATTGGAGATCATTTTAATAAGGTATTCTTGTTAATTATTACACTGTAATAATACACTGCATTATCAATACAAGTAAATTTTACTTATTTGTTGTGAAGCCAAGTGCTAGTCTAAATCATACTTGGGGTTTTTTGTCCTTCTGTATAACTAACTTAAAACACAAAAATTTTAAAACTGGAAAGGCCTGTGAGAAGGCAGAGGGACACAACATAATGAATGTAAAAGCAAGAGTATACATAAAGTTATTTATCATAACCTTGGTCTAGAACTGGCTGCCTTTAGTTATGTATTTTGTGAAGCCTGGATAAGAGATTGTTTTCTGTTGGAAGTCTAAATATACCACCTTATATGGTGAAGGCTTGACATGAATTTTTAGTACAGCTTGTTTTGAAGTCTTAGTTTTTAGGAAGTTCTAAATGCTGCAGTACATAATGTAGAAAATAACTGGAATTGGTTAGGGGTTATTAAATTTCATTAATTGGTTAGTGTTTAATTTTCCACTACTGCTTAGTTCTCTGTTGTCGAATATAAAGGTGACTTGGTCTGAATCCGTAAGAATTCCAATGCAGGCTTACTGTTCATTTCTCTTCTGCTTGATCAGGTTGGCTGCAATCCCAATGAAGATGTAGCTATTTTTGCAGTAGACTCCTTAAGGCAATTATCAATGAAGTTCTTAGAAAAAGGAGAACTTGCTAATTTCCGATTCCAGAAGGACTTCCTACGACCATTTGAACATATCATGAAAAGAAACAGGTAATAACATTGAATTAAGTGAATCGCCTAGGATCATAAGCACTAACTTTTGCAATTAAGAGTTACTAACTGGCTTTGGAAAAATGAGTTGCTGGAATATTATACTATCCTAATTCATTATGTAATTTTGTTTAACCTATTATTATCATCTTCATTTAGATCTCCTACTATCCGAGACATGGTTGTACGGTGTATTGCACAGATGGTAAATTCCCAGGCTGCTAACATCCGTTCTGGCTGGAAAAACATTTTTTCAGTGTTTCATCTGGCAGCCTCAGATCAGGATGAAAGCATAGTGGAACTCGCATTCCAGACTACAGGACACATTGTCAGTGAGTATTCGTGATAATCAGACATCGTGAAAGTGTTTGTGACTTCCAGAGACTGAGAAGCCTTTTTTGTCTGTCAGCTCTACAGCCTGCTTCTTGCTTTAGAACCAGCATTCTACATTTTTGGGAAAATACTTGGGGGAAATAATTCAATAGTATTATAGCTATCAGTTTTCTGCCTTCTAAAAAAATAAAATCTTATGCATTCTATAATAAAACAGGTTGAGCCTTAGGTAATTTTGCTGAATGTGTACATATAAATTAAGTGAAGAATTAGTTTATGATTTTTTCCCTCAAAAAAAAAAGGTAATAGTCGTTTTACAATTACATTGTTTGCTTATCTTTTCCCTTGTTTCTGAGTTGTGCCTGTCTGCACCTTTGTTTAGGAGGAAGTGCTGAGCTAGCTGGCCCTATGGTTTTTGGTTGTTTTTTCCTTCCTTTCATTTAACCTAGATCTCAGACTTTAAGTGTCATAAGGGGTTTCTTTATTTTTGTCTCAACCTCTGCAAGCTGCTAAAACTCTGTCAGCACTGATGAGGACTGTTGTTTGGGGCTTGTTTTTTTGATTTTTTTTTCCACAAGTGGCTATTTAAAATCCAGGCAAAAGGACCATATTAATGAGGGAAGTCTTTTTGTAGATAAAACTCCATGCTTTATGTAGCACTCTTAAGCTTTGACCACACAGACTTTATGGAGAGTTTACTGTTTGTCTGTTCTTTCTGAGAACATGTAACCTAAATTTATTTTACATCGTTATTTACTGTCAAAATAGAATGCCCTTTAGTTGAGCATTCATCTTTTAGTTTTTATTGCTGCTCATGCACTTGACAGCACCAATCAATGAACTAGTCTCTTACGACTTCTGTTGCGATCAATTCATACTAGAATTAATAGATTTTAAAGCACAACACTTCTTTTTCTTCTGTTCCTACTTTTCTCCCAGCAATTGTGTTTGAGAAACACTTCCCAGCAACCATAGATTCTTTCCAGGATGCAGTAAAGTGCTTGTCTGAATTTGCCTGCAATGCAGCATTCCCAGACACCAGTATGGAAGCGATCCGCCTCATTCGCCACTGTGCAAAATATGTATCTGACAGACCTCAGGTATAGTCTGTATTAACTAAATTATGAGTACTTTAATCAACAGGGCTTTTCTAAAGAAAAAAAAAAAAAAGCATTTGCACAAACTTTATTGGCTTCCCTTCAAGTCTCAAATGATTAATGAGAAATGTACTTTATTCAACAGCAATGGCAGGATCGAGTGCCACAAACGTTGAAAGTCTCAGCAGTTTTAAAATTTATTTATTTTTAAAATTTATTTATTTTTTATTCCCTGCCACCCATTCCTCAAGTTCAGCTTTTGGCTAGCTTTCCTCAGGGCTGCAGGAAATCAACATAGCTCAGGATCTCCTCTCCACTGAGAAATGCTGTGAAGAATGATAATGACATGAGCAAAAATGCTTGATACCCTCAAAATCTTATGACAGATTCTAACTGTCAGTGTTGTCTCTATAAAGAGAAACCCTGAACTACAAGCAAAAACTGATGCTTGGGTGCATCATCTTGTTGAATTTTTCCTAACATATTAGGTATTACGTTGAAAAGCACTTCATCTAGTGTTGTTCCTTAGATTACCAGCTCACCTGAGATATCTGGTTGTGATGCTAGTATATCAAAGAATGTGTTATTTGAAGTCCAAATTGTATTTTATTTTGAAGAATCAAACTCTTACAACTCTGTGTAAACCATGTATTTTCTTCTGAAGGCATTCAAGGAATATACAAGTGATGATATGAATGTAGCACCAGAAGACAGAGTGTGGGTACGAGGATGGTTCCCAATTCTGTTTGAGTTGTCCTGTATCATCAATAGATGCAAACTAGATGTAAGAACCAGGTAACAATCAATATTTGTCATTTAAATGTTAAAAGATTTACTTCTAAAATACAAACAGCTTTGTTAGTAAACACAATCATCTTGAAAGGACTTACCTATTTAATGTAGGTGGATACCAATGTGGAAACATCAGACTGCTTGGAAAATGCTGCAACGTAGGAGTTAGATCTCATTTTCATATCAAAATTTATTTTCTGTTATATAATGAAGTTATGGTGTTGTGATTGCATTATATTAAATAAATATTTATTGTGTTTTGCTGTTACTTTTGCTATTCTAGTGATTTTTCATAGTTGACTTAAGTAAGCCTCCTGTCACATTTCCATTTTACTTTGTTTAAAACAAATGTAAAATGTTCTGTGCAATGAGTAGGTTTTGTTTTAGTAGACTCCCCACAGCAAAATTCTGTTGGAATCTCTTTTTGGTTTTAATTAAAACTCATTACTCCAGTCCTACCTGCCTGCCTATCTCTTGGCTATTATACTTGCATTGAGGATTTTAAAACTGTTTTTTACCACCATTCATTAACTGGCTGAGGACTGCAGAAGCAGTAGAAAAAGCTATGCTATGATTTCATTATACTCCTGCTTATTTTCCTTGAATGTGGCATTTCCCTTATACAGTATATTCTGTTGCAGTTCTGATGCTAAATGGTGAGAGGTTGTATGCAAATCATTTCAGATTTACTCATCTACATGGGAGCTGTGTATCTGGATTTCCTTTGTAGCTGGTGAAGACTAATACTCATTTCTAGACCTGTATAATTCTTTCTTGGAAATACTGGCTCCTTTATTTTTGGGGTGCTATATAAAGAAGTTATTTTTCTATTTTAATTTTAAATTACCACCAATCTCACATGTTTTTTCTAATTATTGCCTATGACTTTTATAAGCCTTATAAATAAGAAGATTTTCTGAATTTTAGTGTCCCAGTGTGACTCATCCACATCACATCAATGTATGATGTTCTTACAAGTATTTCAGTGTGTTATTGCTGTTGCAGTTGGTCAGGTTTGGTTTAGTTTGTGCCTCTTAACATGTGTTTCCTTTCTTCATTCCAGGGGCTTAACAGTAATGTTTGAAATAATGAAGACATATGGCCATACTTATGAAAAACACTGGTGGCAAGATTTGTTTCGTATTGTCTTCAGGATATTTGACAACATGAAACTGCCAGAACAGCAGACTGAGGTGACAAAGTGGGGGAATATGGTTTACATGAGGTCTATAGTTAGAGTAGAAAACCTGATTAGAAACATAGCTTATCAAGTAATGTAAAGCAAGCCTCAAAGCTTACATGGTTAACCTGTAGTAGCCTTATTTTGCTTTATTAGCATCCTGTTGGAAATATTGTCACTTTTCCTCTTTTTTTATTTCTTTTTTAAATCGTGTGTAAAAGGTATAGTAGTTCATGCTACAAAAAATAGAAGAGCATAAAATGCAGCATATCTAGGACTTGTATGAACTGCAGCTTTTACAAATAATGTCTGGTATCTGAGACATACATTATTTCATGGCAACATGCTCCGTGGAATGCTTGTAATCAGCAGTGAAGCCACAATTAGAAGAAAGAATTTCTGCTAGTGCAAAACTTCTTGATCACTAGGAAGAAAAAAGAAAAACAAAGCCACAAACAAACAAAAGAAAGCCCCTGAGAAACCAGCACTGTGCTTCTGCTTTCACTGCACCCTTTGAACCAGTCAAATGGATTTTGACCTGCCCAACCAGGACTGGTCAGTGTCCTAAACAGGAGGCAGAACAACGATGGGCTTACTAATGTAAATGACATATAAATTACTATTATAGAACATAGATTAGAATTGACAGCCATCTGTGAAGCTTTGTTTGTCAATTTTTAGAAGGACATGAGTCACTTTCAAAACTTTTATTCCCTGGAAAGCATTTAGAAGAAACACAGAAAACTTAGCTTGGTGTTAAACTGCTGAGCTAGGGTTGGACACTTAAGTTCAGTGTCAGACTTAGTGTCTCATAATAGAAAGTGCTTGTAAGTCTGACGGTTTGGTCTCTGAAAACAGTTATTTGTTAGTTTCAGTAGGTTTTTAAACCTGCCAGTTAGAATCATAGAATCATAGAATAGTTTGGGTTGGAAGGGACCTTAAAGATAATTGAGTTAGGTTTTTAAACCTGCCAGTTACCAAAGTGAAAGCCTTAAGTTTTGAGATGTGGAAAGGAATTGCATGTCCCTATAAAGCAATTCAAACTGAGTAAATACACCTGCACGAATGTGTATCCTGGAAATTTCACCTTAAATAAAACTAACTTTTTCTTTTCACCTCCTAGAAAGCAGAATGGATGACAACTACTTGCAACCATGCACTTTATGCTATATGTGATGTATTCACACAGTATTTAGAAGTACTTAGTGATGTTCTTTTGGATGATATATTTGCACAGCTGTACTGGTGTGTGCAGCAAGGTAGGACTGTACCAATTTATCCTAAACAATGTTAACATTTTACTACATTGAATGTGAATGAACAGATGTACTCTTTGTCTTTTCCAGACAACGAACAACTGGCACGATCTGGTACCAACTGTTTGGAGAATGTTGTCATCCTAAATGGTGAAAAGTTTACCCTTGAAATCTGGGATAAAACATGTACTTGCATGCTGGATATTTTCAAAACAACAATCCCTCATGCGTAAGACAACTGTTAATGTTTATACTTTGTTTAGCTGTATGATGCCAATTTCAAACTATTAGATACCTGATAGGTGGGGTGAACAAAAAGCTGTAAGTGTGGACTAAATAGAACAGTCTTTCTTGGAATGTAATGATTAGGTGCTAGATACACTAGTTTTGTGTTGTAAATTATAAACTGCTAAAAAACTAGAAACACCATATTTGTCCTTTATTTCTTTTCCCCTTGCCTTACCGACACTGGAGTGAAACACTACTTTCAAATCAGATTGACCTCATGTTGAATTGCTGTATTACTGCTAGTTGTCAGCTAGTTCATAGCATTTGCTTGTGAGCATCACCTAGTTTAGGCCTGCACATCAGTCTTTCCTTAATTTTATTATGTACTATTACCTGTGTTGTCCTTAATTTTAGTTACGTATCAGATTGCACTGTAAGAGAACTTCATTCATGCTTAAAAGACAAGTTAATCCATCTTTTACTGGCTCAACTAATTGTCAGTGGGTATGAATTAACTGCATACAAAAAACAATACTAAAATAAAGCTGAAATATCTAGGAGCTAATTATTTAGTATTTTGGTAGCTGCCAAAAAAAAATTTGAAAGCAAATCTCAGGATGTAAAAGTCCCAATTAATTTAGCCACCCTCACTGGGAAAGATTTTGAAGTGAATACTCACTTCCAGAAGATTTGCTTTAGTTTCCAAATACCATAAGCAACCTGTGTTTTGATGATATGTTGTTATGTTTGGGTATTAGAAGCCCTTCTAGAGCAGTGCTTTAGGTATCTTTAGATACATTCTCTTCTTGCCTTTAGCTGTATTTGATATAAGTGCCTTTGATGTTTATGGCACTTCTGCTTTTCAAATTGGTCGGTTTTCCTTGGGGAGTATCTGACTCCTTCCTTAGATTCCATTACATGAGCACATGTAAACCGTCTCCCATGCTGAAAATATGCCTAGTCTTTTCCATGTAATTCTTGGGTCACACAAAGCTGCTCAAAACAGTTTTTTCACTTTGACCATATTTTATTAAAGCTGGAACTTTTTAGGTAGGCAAGGAAAGAAATTATTATTACAGTATACAGGTATTCTTTCACAATTTTAAAGAAGACTTTTTACTCCTTTTCTTTCTTTCTCTTTCTGACCCCGAGGGGGGGATGCTTCTTTCTGTACAGCTCCTCCATATTTTCCTGTCTTTTTTGGGGATCTGCTTCTTTTTCTCTGACTCCTGGTTTGACTGGCATTTATTACTTATTATTTTTCAGTCCCTCTATTAGTAAATTTTTTGTGGTAGAGTTTTTCCTGCCCTCCCAGCCTTAATGGATTGGGTGTTTTTGACAACACAATTTTAATGCTCAGCTTGTTGTGGAAGCTGCCCCGCTACTTTAGAGAATGCTCCTTTTTTACCTTTGTTTTCCCTTGTCTGGAAGTAGCACAATAGTTAATGTTGAAATTAAGACAGATAAATCATACAGTGGTATATATGAAAGTTTCATGGGCAAGTGCTTTGTTGCTAATTGTCATGAAATAGTCAGATGCTATGAATCTCTGGAGTGTGAAGTATCTTCTGGTAGAGATTTTTATTAATCTGATCAGGTACATCCATCTTTTTATAGCATTAATCTTCTAAGTATTGTATAACTTTTTCAATTTAATAGCTGTAGGAGTTGTTCATTGCAGTAGTACCATCTGCTGGTTCTTGACTCTCTTTCCCTTTTTTGCAAAGAGAGGTGATTGTATTATTTCCTTACTTGGAAAACTTAGTGCTGGACAGTCCCAGCTCTCACAGCCTGTCTTCTCAGGAGAGATCTTCCAGGCCCTTCATCATCTTCATGGCCTTCTGCTGGACTCTCTCCAATATGTTCATGTCTCTTGTACTGTGGATCTGACGCAGTGCTGAGTAGAGGGACAAGATCGCTGCCCTCCACCTGCTGGCTACAGGTTGCATCCTGCATTAGGAGATGCCATTTGCTTTCTTGATGCAAGGGCATGTTACATGTCCAACCCGGTGTCCACCAAGACTCCCAGGTCACGTTCTACCAAGCTAATTTCCAACTGGGTGGTACCCTGCATGTACTGGTGCACAGCATTGTTCCTCTCTAGGTGAAGAACTCGGCACTTCCTTCCCTGTCAGCCCAATTTCAAGTGGCAGCATAACCCTTTGGAGTGTCAGTTGTTCCTTCTCCTTTTGTATCATCAGCAAACTTGCTGTGAGTCTACTCTGCCCTGTCATCCAGATCATTCATGAAAATGTTGAATGGAATTGGACCCAGTGTTGACCCCTGTGGTGCAGTTGTTACTGGTCTCCAACTAGACTTTATGCCTCAGTCACCAGCCTTTTGGCTCATCTGTTCAGACAGTTTTAAGTGCTCTGCTCATCCAGCCAATACTTTGCTAGCTCATTTTAAATCTCTTTGGTGAGTCTTAATTTAATTAATACTCTGTTTACAATTATTTTTAATTGAAATTTTCAGAAGTAAGTCTTGCCTTGCTGGTACTGAGAAAACAAGGGTGAGTGCTCTCTTGTCCTCAGGAGTTAGAATTTGTTCCCTAAACAGATTGTGTTGCTCCGGCTTTTGCTGGCTCACAGTGGCTTGTTATTCCAATATCTCCTTTGGCAGGTGAAAGCTGAAGCCTAAAATAAATTACACTATATTTAACAACATCTAATGCAGAGTAATCTACAGTTTGTGTCCTGGTAGCTTTCAAGAATCAATTCAGTTCTCTGCTCTGCTTTATTTATTATCTCATTAGCTGCCTCAGAATTCTATCTCTGATTTGTCTTTTTAGCTGCATGGTTTTTGGTTGTATGAAGATCCGTGATGTGTTGATTTGGGACCCTTAATACCATGGGAAAGATCTCACTTAGGATACACATACACAAATGTCCATCAAGCATTGCCTCACACAGAGGCTAAATAGTTTGAGGTCTTAACAAGACAAATAAGTATATTCTTTCTTTGTAGCAATATGTTTGATTTAAATAACCAACATTTGGCTTGAGACCACTTAGGGTATTTGACCCAATTTCTCTCAACTTCTGGCAGGCACAGACAGCCCCAATAAATTAAAATAAATCTAGAAATTTGTTAGTGTTTGAAGATACTCAAGACAGCAACGTGCTATAGGGAAAAAGCTGGGGAGACATCAAAAGTATTGTCAGTGACTCAGTACCTCGTAAGAGCAGTGAATCCTAAGAGGAAGTGCTGAATCATAAATGAAACCAGAAGCACAGTGCTGCAACATATCTCAAACACTGAATGCAAAACATCTCCAGACATACATGCTGTCTTGTCCTGGGAGAAATTCATTCATTATTGTGGGCAAAGCTGAAGGCAATGTGAGAGAACAACCTCCCCACTGACAGCATTAAGAGCACTGCCTAAAGTCAAATGCAGTATTTTTGTGACAAATTAATCCACCTCCACCTAAACCAGTTTTCTGTCCACCACTGAAGTTCAAAAACTGTAATGCTTTAATTTTTCAGTATGTGCGAAAAAATAAAACATGCATTTAAAACTCCAATTAGTTTATTAATTTATGGAAGTATCTGCATCCAATTCTTTTATGTTTGGCTTCCATTAGTTTAAATTAAAAGAAGCACAGTTTCCCATATATTGCAGTGGACATTTTAGAATACTGTTCCTGATTTGTATTTCAGACTTACTAAATTAGATACTATGATTTTGTTTTCAAGGCTGCTGACTTGGCGACCAGTGGGGACCAGTGGGGACTTCGGCTCTGGTTCTCCCTCTGATTCAAAAGAAAAACTGGTAAGCAGGATTTAAAAGCTTGCAGAGTTAGGTAGGAATATGTTGTGATGTAGATTAAAAGTGTACTTAGTTGGAACCCATTTCTACATTTTTATTTACTTGAAGTTTTTTCCATCTAAATAGCTATTCTTTAAAATTCTTTTTGTAAATAGGTTTTTTGTAACCTTTAGATATTTTAATCTAATTTTTCTTCAGAGAGTTTCAAATACAATTAATTACTCTACTGTCTATAGCCATAGTATTTATTAAAAATATATTTATACTCAGTAGAGTGTCGGTTAACCTTGATTGTTTATTGGTATGAGAAGTTATGTTTTTTAGTAGGAACTGTATGTATAGATTTAAATCTTACTAACCACACAGTGCAGGGAATTAATATGTAGTCTCCAGTGTCACTTAAGGACCAACAAATGGTAACATATTTTGTTGTTAATTACATTTCTCTCTTTCAATGAATGCTTTCTCAAATGAAACCTATAACTCTTACTATTTAATACTTTCCATTCAACTAATGAAGTTACTTATTAAAGATTAAAAACTAAACAAAAAATCCCAACAGTTCATCTCCCAAAGTAACTGAGTTCTAGATAACAAAATGACATGAAAAAACACAGAGAATCAAAATGTTGCAGAAATCTGGCAAAAGGATTTTAAATTAGAGCATTTTGTTGATAGGCTTATGTTCTCCTCCATCATTTTGCTTTGGTAAATTCCTGTAGTACCTACAAACTTTTTTGTGGAGCTTGTAATTCGGAACATCCAAGGGAGTAAAGATTGAAGTTTGATGACATCTTGTATTGTTCAGACTTGTCATTTGAGCTGTGTGCTCGCATTTTTCACCTGTTTATAAAAGAAACACAAATTCTCACAGAAGCTATTAGTGGGTTTTATTGTAGGTCAAGGCAGATACTGCATTTCCCAGTATCAGAACCTCTCTGCAAACCTCATACACTTCATGTGGTGTAAGTCAGAGTGACTTTCTGCTGGCATACTACATGCTTGGATGGCATTCACAAAACCAACATGCAGAATTCCACTTGCTGACTTTGCTGTGTAGTTAAGTATTTTTTGCATGTTAAATTTTCGATTCTTTCTTAGTAGTTCAACTTTTTAATACATCTTTCTTGGATGCTAGTGGTAAACAGTGGTAAAGTAAGTGAAAAAACGCAGTGTTAATACATCAAATGTCTTTACCTATGAAGAACACAGCTCTATTGATGGTTTGCTGTAAGGTTATTTTCCTTCTTTCTCTACAGGATACAATCTCACAGAAGTCAGTAGATATTCATGATTCTATTCAGCCTCGACCTTCAGATGGAAGACCATATCAACCCAGCGCAGGGTCCACAGTAGTTGAAGAAATGAGTAAAGCCAGACCAACAGCAAGTGCGTGTTTTGTAGTGATCTGTTATATTTAGAAGATGTTTGATGTCATTAGTTACAACCCTGGCTAGAAACAAAATGTGAATAAAATTGAATTTGTTGCATTTTTTTATCTTCAGATCTTATGATAGAATTCTGTTGGACTCTTGCGGGTCCACATTTCAAGTTTAGCTGCAAACTTGTAAGCTTTTTACCCCAAACAAAAGATTTAAAATGCTAATTACCTTGTAAAGCCACTAAAATGAGTAGTATTTTTTTTTTTTAAGAGTGCAGTTTTTCCCATGCAAAATCCAAGAGTTATCTATGGCTGAAAAAAAAGTTTATTTAGACTGATTTGAAGAAAATATACTGAAGTATATTTTTTAAATATATCAAACTCTTAGACATATGTCCAGTTACATGTTGGTGCTTAAAATGTTCATGTATAGTGGGTGGTAGTAGTACTTGCCACAGGTACAAACTATCAGTGCTAGGCTAAGCTGCTTCTGCCTATGCAGAGTCTCAGCTACTCGTTCTTGCCATGGCTTTGGAGCTAACAAGGAGCTAATTTTGGTGATTTTGGGATAACACTGAATACTTTGACAATATCTGGCAATCATCTTTAAAGCTAGGAAATAGGTTTTTTTAAAAACCTGCCAGGTGTGAACTTGGTGATCAGTCCTGGTTTGAGAAGAGCAGGTGAGTGGATTTCAGGTTTGGTTTATGAATGCATTTGAAGTTAAACTGTTGTTCAGCTTACCCCCAGAATAGCTCAAAAAGGTAAAAAATCCTGCTGTTCTTTAGCTAATGAGCAATCCTCTTTTCCTTTACTCTAAAGAATTTCCAGAACAGAAGTTATTTGCTGCTCTTTTGATCAAATGCGTTGTACAACTGGAGCTCATACAGACTATTGACAACATCGTGTTCTTCCCGGCAACCAGCAAAAAAGAGGATGCAGAGAATCTTGCAGCAGCACAAGTAAGTAGAGCTGATGGTTTCTGATGCTATCTGTTCAACAGCTTTGCTCTTGTAGGTCAAGTTTCTATTTTACAATTTTTACAAGTCCTTGAGAGCTTCTGGAACACTGTTGAGATATTTTACATCCTGCATTAAATCTGAACTATCACCAGAACTTGCTGTTGAGAATGTTTACTTGATATCACCTATTTTTCGTTTGGTTTTTTTTTCCTTTTTAATAGAGGGATGCAGTAGACTTCGATGTTCATGTAGATACACAAGATCAAGGGATGTACCGTTTCCTAACATCACAGCAGCTTTTCAAACTTCTCGACTGTCTGCTGGAATCTCATAGATTTGCTAAAGCATTTAATTCCAACAATGAACAAAGAACTGCTCTCTGGAAGGCAGGTGAGTTGGTCACCTTGGAGAGAAGTATTTGCTGAGAATGTGTTGCTCTGCTTTAAATTGACCCAAAAATAGGTCAGAAGTACTTGGATGGGAAATGTAAAGCTGAATATCAGGCTGTAACTTTATAATCCTAGAATCCCTAAGAGGAGACCTCATCTGTGCAGGTGCCAGTATCTTTACAATTTCCTAAAATTTAAGGTTTTGCTGGATTATGGCAGCCAGTCTGATCCCTGGCTGTAGATGTGAGCCATGGGATTGGAAGCTGCAAGCATGGAATACCCAAAACTTTTTAAGGAGGGTGTTTTACCTACCAGTGTATAAGTGAAACATGTCATTTTCACCAAAGTTAGTTATATCAGTATTTTTAATGGTTAATGTGTATTGGGAATATGCAGCAGGTGGATTTGTGCATATTTATGGATATGTTTGCTTCTGTAGACCACCAGAAAACTGGTGTCAGTTATATTTGCTTTGGGATAGGTGGTAATGTAGAAGTTTTTATCAGAAACGAGCAGTAAAACCATATACAATCTAGATGCCTGATTGTGACAAAATCATCCATTGTTCAAGTGCCCTTTTATCCTACACCCAGGTTTCACACCTATTCAGAAGCTTGTATAAAAACAAATGCCAAGCATAATTATGGTCTATAAACTTAGATACATTTTTACATGTTCCATTCTACCAAATATCATGAGAAACAGCTGGTGTAAGGCATTTCTTCTGTCTATGTGCAGAAGGTGCTTAGAAGGAGTAGTGAGGGACTGTAAGAAATAATATTAGTAAAGGAAAAAACCGAGGATCTGAATGGATGTTTGGAATTTCTCCAGGTTTTAAAGGCAAATCAAAGCCCAATCTTCTGAAGCAGGAGACCAGTAGCCTTGCCTGTGGGTTGCGTATTCTGTTCCGTATGTACATGGATGAAAGCCGCACCAGTGCGTGGGAGGAAGTCCAGCAGAGACTACTAAAGTAAGGTCCATGTGGCTGAACCCTTTGATGTTATTTCTGATGTTAAAAGACTGTTTATTTTGATTTAAAAGCATAGAACTCCTCTGTTTCTTTTCCTTAAACTAATACTGTGTGGAGAGTGCTGTGCCTCCAGCTGCTGTCTTTTTTGTTCTCATTACATGTTTTTCAGGAGAGAACAAGGGTTTTGGCATCTTCCTTGGGTAGGTGGGGGATTGTTACCGCTGCTCTTTACAAAGTAAAGCAGCAACCACCTCAAATCTGCTTTTTTCTCTCACTAGCTTCAGATGTTTTAGGGAACAGATGTTATTTGTTCTCCTCTGCAGAGGTGAGCATTGTGCTTGAGGAGCCTGTGGGCACACAGAAGCAGCTTTTGGATTTTCAGTTGTTCATTACTGAAGTTCACCTGAACTTTCTTAGTGTACAAAGCTGGTCAAGCAAGAGAAGACTTAAAACAATGACAGTAACACAGTGAAAGTATTTTAAGATCTGTAGACTAGAGCTGAGATTAGTTTTTCACTTTGTCACATGCATCATAATACTTTCCAAAGAGCACTTGATGCCCTGTAAACCACATGCACACAAACAGCGCAATTCTGTTTTGTCAGGGTGATCAATGCTGAAATCCTGGGACTTTGATTTTCAGTTGTACAAAATCACTGCTTTCTATCACTAATGAGACTTACCTCAACTTTCATAAAATGATGCTGTTACACACCAGGGCTCTACACCAGTGTGACTGCAAAGCCAAAGCTCCTGTCCACAACAGAGCTCATGCCCAACTGCTAGGCACTAACCTTGGTGTCTTTTCTCTCTAGTGTCTGCAGTGAGGCTTTGAGTTATTTCCTCACTCTTACATCAGAAAGTCATCGGGAAGCCTGGACTAATTTATTACTCTTATTTTTGACTAAAGTTCTGAAGATCAATGATGAAAGGGTAAGTAAATGTTTGGAATGGTACTTAGGGCAATGGTTTTGGATAAGAACCAGTTCTTCAGAGTTATGTACTTGATTTTAAATCTGCAGCTCCGTAGATTTCCTTTTTTAAGGGAATTTACATTGTGACTGCACATGGCACATGCACTGTGGTAACACAGAGTGAGGGAGGGCACAGTGAGTGATAAAATAAAACGTGTCTGAGACAATTAAAAAGATGCTAAAATCTTTTTAGAGTGTGTGCTAAGCAGCTTTTGCCCCTCTTCTGCTGAGGAAGATTAGTGGCTGAAAGAAGTAACTCCTGGTTCCCGATTCTCCTTCCACTCTCACATGTACACTGTCTTGACCTCTGAAACAATTCAGTAGATAAATCCATACTTACATCTCTCTCTAAAAAACCGTGGCTGAAATGTGAAGTGAAAGGAGCCAGCTACAGCAAAGAACTGATACTAGAAAATACCTTCCTTTTGAAGAATAATCATTAGCAAAGAGCTGCATGTAGGTAGAGTGTCTGTTAGAGTGTACACCGTGCCTCTTTTATCCTTACTCCAGCACTGCTGGCTGCAGTTACAGAATCATAGAATGCATGGAGGTGGGACTTTCAAAGGCCATCTAGTCCAACCCCCCTGCAGTGAGCAGGAACATCCTGCACTAGATCAGGTTGCTCAGAGCCTCATCAAGCCTGGCCTTGGATGTCTCTAGGGATGGGGCCTAAATATGTTTCTCCTTGTCACTTTGTGGGTTTCTCACCTGAACTTGGGCAGAGGATTTAAAATTCTTCACTTGCAACATGCTGCATAACGGAGTAATTTTCTTGTGTTTGTTTTCTCCTCAGTTCAAGGCTCATGCCTCCTTCTATTACCCTCTCCTGTGTGAAATTATGCAGTTTGACCTTATCCCTGAACTTCGAGCTGTTCTGCGAAGGTTTTTCCTGCGAATCGGTGTGGTTTTCCAAATATCCCAACCACCAGAACACGAGCCCGGTGTCAGCAAGCAGTAGCAGGCAGTGACTGAGCATTTGCTCCCTTTAGAAGTTTCTATTCCTCAGCTAAAAGAAAGGACCAGGGAGCTGAGCCCTTCTCCCTGTCTCTCCTTAAAAATCGTTTCTTTTCTACAGCATTGTGTATCCAAGGGTTAATGGTACGGATGCTCTCTACTGTAATTAAGGCTTGCAACACTCCAGTCCCTTCATTTCCTGAGGGATTATCTCCCTGGGTTCCTGGTGCTGAGCACGGAGCAGTTTTTTAGCACAGTCCTCTGGTCAGCGTGGGCTGCGGGACCCTCTTCCGTCCCAGACAGCAGCAGAGCAAAGGGAGGGTGATGGCAGGTGTGGAAGTATCTCCTTCCCAAAGAACTCTCTGTGGAAAGGTTCAAACTTCTGCCAGAAGTACATCTCAGGAGAGCTGTGTTTTGAAGGAGAAAATGTTTGTAGTGAAAAGAAAATGGAGATTGTTGCTCATGGTAACAGATTATTTAGCAACTCTGTCTAAGATTTTTTTTGCACACTCAGGCTGTCTGAGACGTTGGGAAATCATCCTCCTGTGAAAATGTACAGAGATGCAGGTCTGTAATATAAACTCTTTAACACTATACAGTTCTTCCGGAATTCTTTTCTTTCTGTATTATTACTGGTTTGCTGAAAACCCAGAACACTTCATTGTTTACCAAATGCACTAGGAAGTTGGGGTTTGGTTTTTTTGGGTTGTGATTTTTTTTTTTTTTTTTTTTTTTTTTTTCTTCATTTTTTTGTTTTGTTGTAGCCCAGAGGTTAGTATTGCTGACTGGGCAAGAACAGAGGTAGAAATATCACAACTGATGTTAACTACCTGTAATATACTTGTTTTAGGGCTTTTAAATATAACGAGCCATTGAAAATGATGATCCTTCAAGGACTGGAACTTGAATCACTGCAAACAAGTCTTAGGTTGTGTCTGTTGTCACATGGTTTTTTTTGTTTGATGTAGATTTCACTCTTCTGTACAGAATTTAATGTTGAATATATTCAAGTAACCAATCTGGCATGGTTTGGGGATGGTTAAATCTATTGGAAATGTATTCATACTGTGAATTGTGCTCTGATGGTTAACAGACAAGATTGTCAAGCATTCTGTATTACAATGGATGTAGAAATTTTTTTCAGATGGACAAAATGTATATGGTACAGATATGTAAAGTTTTCTATGTAAAAAAAAAAAAGATTCTGTACAACTTTCTGTACAATATTTGGTTCTCATCTGGCATATTCTAATCAGGTTATAGGTCAATAAAGTTTTTGAACTCTTTCATCAGTGCAATCAAAACCCGTCTAATCCACAGCTACTTGTTTTGCAGTTTCCTTTGCTTGTCACAGTCTGCTTTCCAAGGAGAGAAACCCAGGCTGCTGGGACAGAACAGACACTGCCCCTTGGTGCCCTTTGGCTGATGGGATTCCATCTTCTCCCTGATAGGTAAAAACGGGATGAGAAAGAATGAGAAGTTTCAAAACAGAACTGAAAAAGGAAAAATACCTTCTTGTGTGAGCCCTGTAGCACTGAGGTAGAAACTCACACTCTATGTTGTGCTTTCTGGGAATTAAAATATGAATACAAAAGAGGTTTTGGAATCAGGCTGGATAGAAGGGAAAGGTTGGGATTGCAGCACATCTGGCTGTGAGTGCATCAGCCAGAGAAGCTTTGTCAGAGTTTGTTAGGTTTTTTAACTAGAAGTGGGAATTGGATTGTATTCCCATGTGTTCTCAAACAACTCAGGACTAGTGAAGGAGGGAAGGGGGAAGAACTGAGAAGGTGGATGAAGGGGCCTGTCCCTGTTGAACTGCGGGAGGAGTGAAAGGCAGCCAGTTACAGCAGCTTCTGAAAAGAAGGGTCAGCAGTTCAGTGAAGTAGCTGTGGAAAAGGCAATGAAGGGAATTAAAAGGCTTGACCCATAGCTAGAAATTTGTCCATTGTGTTAATTGGGGTGGAGAAGAAACAAATGCCATTTGTAGAAGCCAGAAGGGGAAGAGTTGAGTTTATTTTAATTAATTGCACTTGTGCAACCTTTCCTCTGGGGCTGTATTTTATTTCTTGTTGTTTGTGTAATGTTCAAAATTTAAACCTTTGAGCCAGGCCCCACCTGAGGGATACCTTGTCCACTTGCTAATACCTAGAGCTAATGTAACCTGTCCCCCCCTCCCTGTTGATATCCTGTCCCTTCCCCACCCCATGATGCCAGCCAACAGCACATTATAAACATAGTTCTAACTCTTAACTTGAGCACTTGAGATAACAGCCATTTATGGATCTGTTAGCTGTGTCTGCCCAACTGTGAGGGTATTTGTGGGTTGGTTTTATTTTGGGTTTTGGGGGTTTGTTTCTAGGTTTGTTGTGGTTTTGGGTTTTTTTTTTGCTTTAAATCTTACTGGGTCAGTATTCTATTGTATGCTACTCATCAGGTTGCGTCTTACGTATTGCTTAGAGGAAAAAGGCCTAAAAGCTGCTCAGTCTCAGTTCATTGGACACTGGGCTCCTCTATTATAATTTCTCCTTCTCTCTACCTGGCTGTAGGTCCTGTGATGCAGCAAGGGAGACTCTGCTTGGGCAACCAATGTATTATAAAACATTTTTCACTTCAGCTGCTTGAAATAATTTGGGATTCTTGTCTCAGTCTGGGATTGCAGGAAACATCCCCTCTGTGTTACTTACTGGCCGGTGGCCTTGCACCCAAACTGATGAGTCAAAAGCTCATGGTAAGAATTAGCCTGAGATCAGCACACTCACTCTGGGGGAAGGAAGAGGCGAAACCTGTGAAGAAGCAAAAGCACAACACACTGTTTAAGTGCCTCTGAGTATCTCTCACCTGCTGTCAGCTGTTGCTGGGGCTTTCATGCAGGTAGACAGAGCCTGAAGGCAGCATTTTAGTAAAAAGCATACATTTTTACAAGTTGTTTCTGTACATAATTTATTTTTCCCTGCTGGTCAAGCTTTGGCATCTGACTGGCAATTCCTTACTGAGAAGAAACTTAGTCTTGCCCCCTTGTTTTTCAGTTCACTGAATTTTTTAATTCACCTCAAATTTTTCTCCCCCTGTACTCATCTTTATATCTATTCAGCAAATTTTCCATGTGTTTCTCCCTCTTCTCTGAAGATAAACTTGGGTCTCAAGTTTGTTCATGAGTAAATGTAGGCTGAAACAAATGATAAATTAAGAAAACGGAAGCTTGCTTTCACACTTTAATAATAAAATAATTTATTAACTCTTAAATCAGAACCATAAATTATGTGCAACAGCATTTGTATTTCCACCACACAGCAGGTTAGCAAACATAAATGTTACCAATAGCCATTTTTCCATGGAATCGGTTGTTGAGCTTTCCTGCAGTCTGGACCTCACCACTCTCTGAAAAGCAAATGCCCATCTCCAAGTTATTTTACTCTTTTGGTAAGAGTTTAAAGTGCATCCCTGCTGTAGGGTTACTCCCCTTCCAGACAGTTTTGGACAAAGAAAGTTAAAAATTAACTTTGATTTTCTATCAAATTCACACACACACACACAGACTTTATATGGAAAGTCCAGCTCTGAGGCTGAAACTTATTTTAAAAGTGCAAAAAACCCACCAAGCTGTTCCTCTGCTTCCTGGTACAACAGACACCATCCCTGCTCCACATCTCCACTACACCCTAGTTCCACTTACTTCCTTATTGCTGTTTGGAGTGAGGGGCAGGCTCTCTACAGGGAAGAGGAGAGCTGGGAAGAAGAGCAGCAGCGGGAACAGCCCCTGCTCTGCCTCAAGGCACGGGCGGCTGCCGCCGGGGTCCCCTCATCCGTGCGCGGTTGAGAGACCGTCCCAGCCCAGCGGCAGCGCGTCCTCGGGTGAAAGCTTTGGCGGTTGCGCCAGGAGTCGCCGCAGCGAGTCGGAGGTGCCGGGGCGCAGCCACGGATCTGTCGCCACCGTGTCAACGGAGCTGGGCCGTCTGCTATGGGCTGGAGTGCGCTTCAGCAGGTCATCCGCCTCTCCTAAGGAAATTGTGTCACCTGGGAGGTGGAGAGACACGGAGAGGAGGGCTGTTAAACGGGACAAAAACTTAACTTCGTCTTGGAGCATTGCTCATCTGAGGACAGACTTGGAGAGCTGGGGCTGTTCAGCCTGGAGAAGAGAAAGGTCCGGAGAGACCTCAGTGTCCTCCCTGTACCTGAAAGGGGCCTACAGGGAAGCTGGGGGGAGGCTGTTTGTCAGAGCATGGAGTGACAGCACAAAGAGTAATGGTTACAAACAGGAAGAAGGAAGATTTAAATTAGATATCAGGAAGAAATTCTTTACTGTGGGAGCAATGACACTGGAACAGGTTTCCCAGAGGTGTGGCTGACCCATCCCTGGAAGTGGCCAAGGACAGGGTGGCTGGGGCTTTGGGAGTCCAGTGGGAGGTGTCTCTGCTCATGGCAGGCAGTTGAAACATGATAATCTGTGAGGTCTCTTCCAACCTGAAATTCTATGATCTTACCACAATACTTTGTTATCTTGAGGAGGCTTACGTGTCTGAAATAAATGCATAAGCAATGTTTAAACTGAATTTCTTTCTACTTAATGCACGCTTTTACCATTCTAAGGAACCGAGTAATCTACAGCCAACAGCTAATAACTCCATGTCTTATATGGCTGAATCCAACAGATCCCCTCCTGCTAGATCAAGAAAGAGACCACAGAACCAACCTTTGATGGACATGGTAGATGGTTCTTGTTTTCCCAGAGCCTCTGGGCTTTGGGAGGGTCAAGGCAAATCTGTCAGTGCATCTGTACATCAAAAATGGATGTACAAATGAAGCCACTAAATTAAGAGTCACAGCAAAATACCACTGTCCAGAAGTCTCATGTGCAAATGGGAAGAATTATTTTACCACTAGTAAACTTGGCAAATCATAGAATCATAGAATAGTTTGGGTTGGAAGGAACCTTAAAGATCATAGAGTTCCAATCCCCCTGCCATAGGCAGGGACACCTCCCACTAGACCAGGCTGCCCAGTGCC